>PITA01007473.1:0-91273 GCA_004023965.1 Spilogale gracilis | reverse complement strand
AAAACTATAAGATACTTAGGAATAAACCTAACCAAAGAAGTCAAGGATCTGTACTCGAGGAACTACAGAACACTCATGAAAGAAATTGAAGAAGACACAAAAAGATGGAAGAGCATTCCATGCTCATGGATCGGAAGAATAAACATTGTCAAAATGTCTATACTGCCCAGAGCAATCTACACTTTCAATGCCATTCCGAAAAAAATTCCACCAACATTCTTCAAAACGTTAGAACAAACAATCCTAAAATTTATATGGAACCAAAAAACACCCCAAATCGCTAAGGAACTGCTGAGGAAGAAAAGCAAAGCTGGGGGCATCTCATTACCTGACTTCAGGCTTTATTACAAAGCTGTGATTACCAAGACAGCATGGTACTGGGACAAAACCAGAGAAATAGACCAATGGAACAGAGTGGAGAGCCCACATATGGACCCACATATCCATGGTCAAATCATCTTTGACAAAGCAGGAAAAAATATCCAGTGGAGAAAGGACAGTCTCTTCAATAAATGGCGCTGGGAAAATTGGACAGCTACGTATAGAAGAATGAAACTAGACCATTCTCTTACATCACACACAAAGGCAAACTCGAAATGGATGAAAGACCTCAACATGAGGCAGGAATCCATCAAGATCCTGGAAGAGAACACAGGCAGTAACCTCTTTGACATCGGCCACAGCAACTTCTTTCAAGACACATCTCCAAAGGCAAAGGAGACAAAAGCGAAAATGAACTTCTGGGACTTCATCAAAATAAAAAGCTTCTGTACAGCAAAGGAAACAATCAACAAAACAAAGAGGCAATCCACAGAATGGAGAAGATATTTGCAAATGACACTACAGACAAAGGGCTGGTATCCAAGATCTATAAAGAACTACTCAAACTCAACACCCAAAAAGAAGATGAACACATCAAAAATTGGGCAAGAGACATGAAGAGGCACTTCTCTGTAGAAGATATACAAACGGCCAACAGACACATGAAAAAATGTTCAGCGTCACTAGCTATCAGGGAAATTCAAATCAAAACCACTCTAAGATACCACCTTACACCAGTCAGAATGGCCAAAATTAAGAAGACAGAAACAACAAGTGTTGGATATGCTGCGGAGAAGGGGAACCCTCTTACACTGTTGGTGGGAATGTAAACTGGTGCAGCCGGTTTGGAAAACGGTGTGGAGATTCCTTAAATAATTAAAGATAGAGCTACCCTATGACCCTGCAATTGCACTACTGGGCATTTACCCCAAAGATACGGATGTAGTGAAAAGAAGGGCCATATGCACCCCAATTTTCATCGCAGCAATGGCCACAATCACCAACTGTGGAAAGAGCCAAAGTGCCCATCAACAGATGAATGGATAAAGAAGATGTGGTACATATATACAATGGAGTACTATGCCTCCATCAGAAAGGATGAATATCCAACTTTTGTAGCAACATGGACTGGACTGGAAGAGATTATACTGAGTGAAATAAGCGAAGAAGAGAAAGTCAAATATCGCATAGTTTCACTTACTTGCGGTGCATGATGGGTAACCTGGAGGACAGTGGGAGAAGGAAAGTAAATGGGAACTAGGGTAATCCAGGGAGAGAAACGAAACAACAGAGACTTTGGACACAGAAACAAACTGAGGTACTTGGAGTGAGGGGGATGGAGGGATGGGAGAGCCTGTTGTAGGGTACTTGGGACACCTAAAGTGTGGAGCACTGGGTGTGGGGAATGGGGAATGAATCTTGGAACACCGGAAAAAAAAAATTTAGTAAAAAAATAAATAAATAAATAAATAAATAAATAAATTTCTGACTTCTTCAAACTATTATTGAGTTAAATTAGGGAAATTTTCCTTTCACTTTGGACACTTTAAACAGTTTTTAAATTTTAATATATCCTATCAGTTTACTGATCATGAGAACATTTTACTTTAATATTTGGAATATGATTTCCTTTGTTTCTTTGTTAGTTGCTTTAAATGTTTCACCTGCGGGGCGCCTGGGTGGCTCAGTTGGTTAGGCCATTGCCTTCGGCTCAGGTCTTGATCCCGGAGACCCTGGATCGAGCCCCACATCAGGCTCCCCGTTGTCGGGAAGCCTGCTTCTCCCTCTCTCACTCCCCCTGCTTGTGTTACCCCTCTGGCTGTGTTTCTCTCTGTCAAATAAATAAAATCTTATTAAAAAAAAAAGATTTCACCTGCTAAATGCAACATCTATGTGATTTGAGGTCGGGATTTCTATTATTTAATGATTTGCTTTGCTGATCTGGTGGTGCACATTTGGCTATTTCAGACACTGTCAAACTCTCGTAAAACTGTACCATTTTACATTTTCATCAGTGGTATACAAAAGTTCTAGTCCTTCCTTTTCAACACTTAGATGTGTTTTGCATTTTGAATTTTAGTCTTTCTAATATTTTTGTCCTGGTGTCTCATTGTGGTCTTAATTTATATTTCCCTAAAGAAACATCATATTGAGTGTATTTTCATCCTTGTTTGTTTTTTAGAAAAAGTAATACTTTTACAAAATAATCCAATATAAGGGAGATTCTGTATGCACTGATTTTTTAATCTCAGTGTTATTTGTAATTTTAAGCTTCTAACTTAGACTAAATGTACAGCAATAAGTGTATTAGTGATAAGTTATTATTTCTTTATTATTTGTAGGCTACTTTAAATCATTAAACTATGTAGTATAATAGAAATAAAACTGATTTTATATTACTTTCAAAATGCTATATTTACAAAGTGATTATAACATAAACATACAAATTGAAGAAAAAAACCAAACCACTCTTAACTATGGAGAACACACTGCTGGTCACCAGAGGGAGGTGCAGGGGGGTGGGTAAATGGCTGAAACAGGTGAAGGGGATGAAGGAGGGCACCTGTCATGATTAACACCAGGTGATGTACGGGAGTGCTGAATCACTAGACTGTACACCTGAAATTGATATTACAGTGTATGCTTATTATACTGGAATTAAAAATAAACATTTTTTAAAAATAGAGAGTCATAAAATGGAGAAATATAATGTGTGAGCATATTAACATTGCACAAGTAGAGAGAATGGAAATCATTTTTCTTTTCTCTATTTCTATGGTTTTATCTAGAAGTTTTCAATAATGGGATAATTCTTTCTTATGAAAATACAAACTACTTACTTTTAAAATAAAAATTAATCATGTCTTTTCAGGAATACTGACTTATCTGAGACATATGTAAGCTATAATGACATTATAGATTCTCTGGTTTAGGTGAAAGTAAAAGTTCGTCTGATTTAGATTCTAATCCGATGCTCATTACTGCTAGAGTCTTCTCTATAACATACCTCTTTTTAGTTGGACTTCTGGCTTGAACACATCTCATGAAAATGAAAACACAACTCTGCAGCCTTTCAAAATGTTGAGAATATACTTCCTTCTGTTCATTCAGGATCAGTTTCCTAAAGCTTGCACTCAGACGTTTTAAAGTATAATCCCTTTTTGTACAGGGCAATCATCCAAATGCGTAAAGATACTGATTACACAAACACACGCAAAAAAACAAGAAAAACAAAAACACATACATATCCTCGTTTACCTGGCACTGAGACTTCTCAGGGCTTTGGTCACACTATTCTAAATGCATTTGTAATTTACCTCTAGCTTTCCTTGAAGTTTATTACTCAGAGTTGAATACATTTCTGTAGTTTTGGTCTCATTAGCTCAGAAGAGAAAGACGTTACCTTTCTTCCTTTCCATTATTGAAGTTTAAAGTCTAGCTAGCTTCTTTTGACCTTATGGAGAAAACATTTTTAAAGGGGCACAGTTTATAAACTGTTTTGAGTCTTAATTTTGATCACAACTGACTTTTTAATGCAAAAAATGAAATCAAAGCCGTTCCTATTCTTCCCATCCTCTCAACTTTCAGTGGACCAATAAGATGACCAAAAACACCCCACTACAACATGCATTCCACTCAATAAGGTGTTAGCAAATCAATACAAGCAAAGATAAATTATTTTATAGGGTCAGAAACTTACACTCTATTAAACTTAACTGTTTAATCATGCAGGGTACTACATTTTAAATATGTCTTGGCAGAAAGAGAACTCTATGCAAGGCATTTCTTTACTATACTTTCCTACATTTCTTGTGACGCAAAGTAAAAAGATTTTCAAAACATATTTTTATTTTCTGACTAAAAGACATTAATTATTGCATGAGGCACATGAGATTTATTTCACTATTCCCTCCTTGCTTAATATGCTCCCTTGAATTATAGTTGACGTAAATTGATTTAGGTGAGTACTTCACGAACTGGTGCTTTTCCTTCCTCTTATATTTTCACTGATGACTTTGACTAGAATGAAATCTCCAGGATGGAAATACTGTGTGCTGTGTATAACTGTCCTCAGTGCATAGCAGTAAATCTCCAGGTCACTATGCTTCCTAAAACCCAGTTTTCCAAGAATTTTTTTTCCAGTTAAGTCATTTTGCTTTTAGAGCCAAGTCATCTGTGTAGACTTTGGTTGGCCATTTTGTGTTCATGGGCAGAAAAGTTTACCAGCACGAACACCACCACCACAATACTGGTAATAACAAAAACTCCTGGCAAGGATACCACATACTTTCTCTGAATTCTCCTACTCCTCACTTTCAACTGACATGGTCAGCTCTGCAGAAGGACCATTTAGTGCAGGGACTTCTGCCTTTTCTCACCTGACAGACAGTGAGGCTGCAAAACAGTGAGGAGTGGCCTGAACCACAGGTTGAGATTGCTCATTAAAATTGGACAACTACTAGTGCTTGAATTATCAATCTACAACTTTAAATATGGGAGGTGAAAGAAACTAAGTGGGCTTAAAAAGCCATTCTGTAGAGTAAGTATATTATACTGAAGTGAGAAAAATATATTAGTCACCGTTTAAAGCAGTATGCAGTAGACAGATGTGTTTTACATGTGCACAGCAAAAACTAGCCTGTCCTCTCTCTGTAGTATATGATAGGTTACATTAACACACTCTGAAATGATGTCTTTTTCTCAGAGGCTGTTAACTAAATATATATATATATATATATATATTAAATTGTATTAATTAATTCATATTCCTTACAGAATTTTGCCTAAGCATCCTACTTTAGTGCTTACATTTTTATGACTTCACAGAAACAGGGTCCCTCTTTAGGCAATGATGGAGTAAGCTTTTTTATGTCTCAATTCTTTTGGTCCACAGACAAAAGAACTTCTTTTGTGATAGAATTAGCTGGCATCATAAAGACATTCATAGTGATAAAAACTTAATTTTACAATGGAACAGTTACTTTTAGAAAATTGGAAAATTTTTAATGGTACCATCACCCCCCAAACACATTGCATTGTATTTCTTAATATCATGAACCAAAATTATGTTATCATTTTTAGGTTTATCGAATCCTGTTTCTCCAAGAAGAATATTAGGAAAAGCTTTGCTGCTGTTGTTGTTGGATTGCTAAAACTATTGTGCCCAGTAGAGTGCCTTTGTCATGGAATGTACACAGTTATTTTTGTGTTAAATAAGTATGATTTGTACTATATAAATTTTATTGAATTATTAAATGGATAAATGATGGGATGTATAAATAATTGAAAAACAACATTGATTACTTGATATTAAGACACATAGAAGGAAATAACAGGGCTTACCTACAAAGTGAATTAGGAGGCTGTAAACAAAACATTGGCTTTTTTGGCTCCAGATTTCTGGTACTTTTATATCAATGTTAAAGTGGAAACTTTTTTAAAATGGCAGTTGGGTTGGTGGTATTTACTTCTTAGCAGTGAATGTGGAACACCAGCAACAAATCTAAGGGGAAATAACTTTAACAAATTGGAAACAGAGTTCTAATGAAAAGTAAGATGTCAAAGATAAAGAAAAACAGTTATTATTTATATAGAAGAACTATGAGATGTTGGGTGTTTACATTCACTGAGTTAAACCAATGATTGACTTTTTGAACATTTAATGTGGCTATATTTGGACTTCCAGGAAGATGGTGGAGGAGGAGGATCCTAAGCTCACCTTGTCCCATGGATATACCTAGATAACACCCACATAGGGGTAAATAACCCAGAAAACAACATAAAGATTGGAGAACAGACTTTGCACAGCTAAACATAGAGAAAAGATCACACCAAAATGAGTAGGAAGCATGGAGGTATGGTTGGGAAAAAAAGTGGTCCCTAGACAGTTTAGAGAAGGGAGGGATGCTACAGGTACAGAGAGGGAAGAGAAGATGGCACCTCAGACACTCCCAGCATGGGGAACCCACACTGGAAAGATGAGTCCCCATAACATTTGACTTTGAAAACCAGAGAGGCTTAACTTCACAAGTCCTTACAATCAGTGGGGCTGAACACCTGGAACTTTAAACACCAGATGGTTTGGCTCTGAGAGAGCTGGGAAGGGAGAGAAAACTGAGTCCCTGTCCTTCGAGAGGCAGCATAACAAATAGCTCCACTGAGATACAGCACAGAAGCAATGGTTTGAAATATGTCTGGGGTATATGGGAAGGAGATCTGTTTGCTGATCTCAGAACATGTGTGGAGGAGGTGGGGGGTCAGGGATCCTTGGAGACTTCTTCAAAACGAAGAGCTAATGGGCGCCATTTGCCTCGACCCTCCCCACCAGCCCAGCTACATGGACACCTACAAGAATCAGTATCAATGTTCTCTACATAGTTTGCTAACAGGTTGCCCCACCCATGTATTCTCCTGCAGACCTTCCCTATTTACAGAATATACCCTCCACAGAAGTCTATACAAAGTGGCACCATGGCATGGCAGTTGCAAGTAGCCATGGAAAAGACCAGTACCACTCCAAAGTAACTCCTGCCCAGGAGAGGAGGGAAAAATAAGCACACATATTGGTCTTACTGCAGCACCAACATCAGGCAGGGAACAGAGATCTGGTCTAACTACAGGCCTGCCACCAATGAAACATCAAGGGATAAAAAAGTGAGAGTACCCACAGCTCTGATTAATGCCTGATCTAACCCAGCTTAAGCTCAGGTTGCTCCCAGACTGGCCCACTAGCAACACAGGGACAAAACCCTGCCCTTAAAAGGCAAAGACAGCCATTGAAATGACTGGACTGAAGGCAAAATCATTTCAGCCCCAAAAGCAGGGCAAACCAACATACACGAGAGATACCCCTGAAGCATCAGGTTCTGAGAAACAAGGGACACTGCACTGCAGATCACTCCAGGATTTCTTCTTCAGAATGTCACTACTTTGAAGAGCAGGAGATGTAGCTGATTTTCCTAACAAAGAGAAACAGCCATAGAATTAGACAAAACGAGGAGACAGAGGAATATGTCCCACATGAAAGAATAGGACAAATCACAGAAGAGACCTAAGCAAGACAGACATAAGTAATATGCCTGATAGAGAATTTAAAATAGTAGTCATAAAGATACTCACTGGACTTGAGAAAGGAGTGCCTGATCTCAGTGATATCTTCAACAAGGAGATATAAAACATAAAATAGAACCAATCAGAAAAGAAGAACTCAATAACTGAAATTAAAAATATATTGGGTGAAGTAAATAGTTGACTAGAGGAAGCAGAAAAATGGATGAGTGACCTGGAGGACAAAGTAATTAAAAGCAATCATGCTAAATATGAGACAGAAAAAAGAAAAATGAAAAAATGAGAATACATTAAGAGAACTCAAGACACCATCCAGTGTAATAACATTCATGGTATAGGGGTCACAGAAGGAAAAGAGAGAAAAGGGGACAGAAAATTTATTGGAAGTAATAAGCCAAATACTTCCTGAATGGGGGGAGGAGAGAAACCCAAATCCAAGAGGCACAGAGAGCCCCTAACAGAACCATTCCATGGACAGTCATATCAAGACACATAATAATTAAAATAGAAAAAAGTAGTGATACAAAATTTTAAAAGCAGCAAGAGAAAAGAAAACATTTACTTACAACAGAAATCCCATAAGACTATCAGCTGATTTTTCAGCAGAAACTTTGCAGGCCAGAAGAGAATGGCATGATATATTCACAGTATTGAAAGAAAAACAAACAAACAAACAAACAAAAAACCCAAAAGCAAACCTGCAACTAAAAGTACTCTAGAATTCAGAATAAAAGAAGAGATAGTTTCCCAAACAAAAGTTAAAGGAATTCATCACCACTAAATCAGCCCTACAAGAAATGTTAAAAGGACTCTTTGAGTGGAAAGGAAAGACCATAAACAAAAGCACAAAAGCAGTAAAATCAAGTATATTTATAAAAAAATTAGCCACTGGGAATTATATGCAACTAATGAATCATTGAATACTACATCAAAATCTAATGTACTGTATGCTGGCTAACTGAAAATAACAAAATAATTAGTCAAGAGATTCACAAAATAAAAGGATGCAGTCTGACACCATATACCTGATCCATGGGGAGGAGAGTAGTAAAAATTTAATGCTTTTTGAAAGGGATCAAACTTAAGAGACCATCAACTTGATATAGACCACTATATGCATTAGATGTTCTATACAAACCCGATGGTAACCACAAATGAAAAACTGGTAATAGATGCATACAAATAAAAAGAAAGGAATCCTAGTATATCACTAAAGAAAGCTGACAAACTATGAGAGAAGAGAGCAAGAGAACAAAGGAACAGAGAAAAATACAAAAAACAACCATAAAACAAGTAACAAGATGGCAAATAAACACATACCCCTCAATCATTAGTTTGGATATAAATGGACTAAATGCTCCAATCGAAAGACATAGGGTGACTGAATGAAAAAAAAAAAAACACAAGACCCATCTGTAGGTTGCCTACAAGAGACACACTTCAGACCTAAAGATACATGGACACTGAAAATGAAGGGACATAAAAGCATTTATCATGCAAATGGAAGTGAAAAGACATTAGGAGTACAACTATTTATTTATTTAAGACAAATAGATTTTTAAAACAAAGGCTGTAATAAGAGACAGAGATGGATACTATCTAATCATAAAGGGAAAATCCAACAAGATATAACAATTGTAAATATGCAAGCATCACAGAATTGCCCAAATACATAAAGCAGCTAGTAACAAGAGAAAGGAATAATAAGTAGTAATAGAGCAATAGTAGAGGACTTTAACACCCCCACTTACATCAATGGACAGATCATGCAGATAGAAAATCAACAAGGAACAGTGGTTTTAAATAACACATTGGACCAGATGGATTTAAAAGATATATTTAGAAGATTTCATCCAAACTGCAGAATACACATTATCTTCAAGTGCACATGGACCATTCACCAGAAGAGATCACATGTTAGGCCACAAAATAGGTCTCAACAAATTAAAGAAGTCATGGGACACCTGGGTGGCTCAGTTGGTTAAGCATCTGCCTTCATCTCAGGTCATGATCTTAGGGTCCTGGGACAGAGCCCCAACTTGAGCCCCCTGCTTGGTGGGGTGACTGCTTCTCCCTTTGCACCTCACCTTGCTCATGCTCTCTCTCTCTCTCAAAGAAAGAAAGAAAGAAAGAAAGAAAGAAAGAAAGAAAGAAAGAAAATATTTTTAAAAAAAGAAGTTCGAAGTTGCACCACACACTTTCCCTTACTACAACACTATGGAGCCACAAGAAAAAAATCCTGGACAGAACACAAACACTTGGAGGTAAAACAAAGCAATACTAAATAATGAGTGGGTCAACAGAAAAATCAAAGAAAGAGCCAAAAATATACGGAGACAAACGAAAATAAAAATTAATCGGGCTCCCTGATCTGCAGGAGCCTCTTCTCCCTCTCCTCCCCTCTTGTGCTCTCTCTATCTCTGTCACTATCTGTCTCTCTCAAATAAATAAAAATTTTTTTTAAAAAAAGTAAATATCAATTCATGATAAAAACTCTCAACAGAGTAGGTTTAGAGGGAACAAACTCAACACAATACAGGCCTTATATGAAAATCCCAAAGTGAACATCATACTCGGTGGAGAAAATCTGAGTTTTTCCCTTAAGATCAGGCATAACAGAAGGATGTCCACTGCCACCACTTTTAGCCACAGCAATCACAAGAAAAAGAAAGAAGTTATCCAAATTGGTAAAAAAGTAAAACTTGCACTATTTGCAGATGATATGGTATAGAAAACCTTGAAGACTTCACAAAAACAAGAACAAAAACCTATCAAAACTGGTAAATGAATTCAGTAAGGTTACAGGATACAAAATCAATGTATAGAAATCGACTGCATTTCTATACACCAAAAATGAAGCAGCAGAGAAATTAGGAAAACAATCTCATTTACAATTCTGCCCCCAAATAAAAAAATAGCCAGGAATAAATTAACCAAGGATGTGAAAGACATGTAATCTGAAAACTATAAAACATGGATGAAAGAAACTGAAGATGACACAAACAAATGGAAATGTATTCCATGCTCATGGACTGGAAGAATAAATACCATTAAAATGTCCATACTATCAGAAGGGATATACAGATTTCATGCAATCTCTGTCAAAACATCAACAGCATCTTTTCAGAGAACTAGAACAAATACACTAAAATGTGTATGGAATCACAAAAGACCCCGAATAGCCAAAGCAATTTTGAAAAAAAAAAACGAAACTGGAGACTTCACAATTCCAGCTTCAAGCTACATTTCAAAGCTATAATGATCAAAGTTATTTTGGGGGTCCTGGCCCCCAAAATAGACACATAGATCAATGGAAGCAGATACAAAGCCTCAAAATAAACCTATGATGATATGATCAATTAATCTTTGCTAAAAGAGGCTGGAGTATGTACAAATGGTGTACACATGGTGCTGGGAAAATAGGACAGCAACATTCAAAAGAATGAAACTAGACCACTTTCTTACACTGTACACAAAAATAAATTCAAAATGAATTAAGGACCTAACTATAAGACCTGAAACCATAAAAGTCCTAAAAGAGCAGATAGGCAGTAATTTCTCTGACACTGACATAGCAACATTTTTCTAGATATGTCTCCTGAAGCAAGGGAAATAAAAGCAAAAATAAACTAGTGGGACTATATTAAAATGGCTTTACATTAAAAAACCTACATTAAAAAGGCTTCTTCACAGCAAAGGCAACAACCAACAAAACCAAAAGACAACCTACTGAATGGGAGAAGATATTTGCAAGTGACACATCTGATAAGGGGTTAGTATCCAAAACATATCAAGAACTTAAACAACTTGACACCAAAAACACAAATAATCCAATTAAAAAACGGGCAGAAGACTTGAGCAGACATTTCTCCAAAGAAAACACCCAGACAGCCAACAGACATGTGAAATGGATACTCAACATCACTCATCATCAGGGAAATGCAAATCAAAACTACAGTGAAATATCATCTCACACCTGTCAGAATGACTGAAGTAAGAAAGCACAAGAAACAACAGGGGTCGATGAGAATGTGGAGAAAAAGAAAACCTTGTGCACTACTGGTGGGAATGCAAACTGGTGCAGCCACTGTGGAAATCAGTATGGAGGCCCCACAAAAAAAATGAAAAATAGGATTACTCTATGATCCAGCAATTCCACTACTGGTATTTACTCAAAGATGATGAAAACACCAATTAGAAAAAGATATATGCACTGTATATGCACTCTTATGTTTATTGCAGAATTATTTGCAACAACCAAAATATGGAAGGAGCCCAAGTGTCCATCGACAAATGAACAAAGAAGTGGTATATGTACACACACACACACACACACACACACACACACACACACACACAATGGGATATTATTATTACTCAGCTATAAAAATGAATGAGATCTTGCCATTTGCAATGACATGGATGGAGTTCAAAAGTATAATGCTAAGTGAAATAAATCAGTCAGAGAAAGACAAATACCATGTGATTTCACTCATATGTGAAATTTAAGAAACAAAATGAAAAAGAAAGAGGAAAACCAAGAAACAGACTTGTAATTACAGAGAACACAATGATGGTGATCAGAGGGGAAGTAGCTGGGGAGAAATGGGTGAAATAGATGGTAGGGATGAAGAAGGGCACTTGTCCTGATGAGCACCTGTTGTTGTATCGAAGTGTTGAATCACTGTATGGTATACATGAAATTAATATAACACTACAGGTTACACTGTATTAAAATTATTTGTATTTTTATTATTAAAAATTTATTAAAATTATTCAAAAAGGATATATTTGGGTGCCTGGGTGGCTCAGTGGGTTAAAGCCTCTGCCTTCGGCTCAGGTCATGATCTCAGGGTCCTGGGATCGAGGCCCGCATCGGGCTCTCTGCTTGGCAGGGAGCCTGCTTCCTCCTCTCTCTCTCTCTGCATACCTGTGATCTCTCTCTCTGTCAAATAAATAAATAAAATCTTTTAAAAAAAGATATATTTAATAGGATAGTTACAGAAAGTTTTTATTGGTTTTGCTGGTTCTTGTCTCTGGTCACAGGATCTTGAACTTAATCTCAAGTGCCGCTTGTCTTCTACCATAGAAGTCAAAGTCCTCAATCTCTCTTTTTTAAGACTTTTCAGTTTCAGTCTGAAGCTATTCATTACATATATGCATAAATATTTATATCATATATTTCTCTGAAACTGTCTCTGCATTATTCTCATTTCATCCCGTGTTACCCTGCATTAAAAAAAAGAAAAATTCTTGGGCGCCTGGGTGGCTCAGTGGGTTAAGCCTCTGCCTTTGGCTCAGGTCATGATCTCAGGGTCCTGGGATCAAGGCCTGCATTGGGCTCTCTGCTCAGCAGGTAGCCTGCTTCCTCCTCTCTCTGCCTGCCTCTCTGCCTACTTGTGATCTCTCTCTCTGTCAAATAAATAAATAAAATCTTAAAAAAAAATTTCTTTTGGTAGATCCTAACCAAGATTCCCATGTGATACTTTGATTTCATCATTTCCTTTTTTGAGATAATTCAAAGATAGATTTATTCCACAAATATGTATTAAGCATCTCCCATGTGGCAGGGACTCCAGTTCCTTCCAGTACACTTTTTTGAACAATGCAGGTGTTGAGGCGCCAACCCCTAACACAGATGAAAATCCACTCTTGCCACCCCCAAAACCTAACTAGTAGTAGCCTACTGTTGACAGGGAAGCCTTACCAATAACATTGTCAATGAACATGTATTTTGTGTGTTGTATGGCGCATGGACTGTATTCTTAAAATAAACTAGAACAAAGAAATTTATTAAGAAAATTATGAGGAAGAGAAAATGCACTTACAGTTCTGTACTTTATTTACTGAAAAAAAAAATCTGTGTCTGAGTGGACGCACAGAGCTCAAACCTGTGGTGTTCAAGGGTCAACTGTATGTGACTTTAACAAAAGAGTAAAAATTCTTCTTCTCATGGAATTTTATTGTTCCAAAGAGGAACATGTAACAAACAGTACACACTAAAACGAGCAAATCATGTGGTTGAGAAGAATTTGGCAAGAGCTAATAAAAAAGAAAAAGGAGACCATTTATGGAGGATCGGGAGTATGAAAAGGAAGCCGTGGCGACGATTTTAAACAGGTTGTTGGCTCAGGGATTATTAAGGAGGTGAGGTAAGCACATCAGAGAGACGGTGAAGACTTAGCCTTGTACATCTCAAATGATTGAATGCAAAGTCTGTAAGCTAATCGGGCTGCAGGAGGGACTGAATAAAGAGCAAATTGTGAGGGCTGCTTGAAGACAACCAGATAAGGCATCATGCAGTGATGTTTAGTATTGTAAATTCTCAGTGGGATAAAACTTAATATATTTCACCAACCAACAGTTTGGAATTCAAGCAGCTCTTCTTAGAAAATTTAGGATTGTTCAATATGCTGGCTAATTGAACATAATAAGATAATTAAATTAAAATTAAATTAAATTAAGTTAAATAAAACAAAGAAAATTTAGGAATGAAACACTTTATTTTCTGCATCTGACCAGCTAGGGTCCACATACATGATGAAGGGAGGCTCTACTAAAATAAAAAAAGATGCTAAAATAAAGAACTAGTGAGTGAAGAGCAAGGATAATACAGACACAGAGGGCAGTTTTTGGAGGGGGCAGCAGAGCCTGCTTAGGCTCCTTTTCAGAGGCAGAGATGAAGGCCATTGACGCTGCAGGCCTTTGTGTCCTGGGGTTTTCAGGAGGCCACTTCGGAGGCTTGTTAGTAGATTAGCCCTTGGCTATTTGCCTTCTAAGCTAGCCTCTGTAGCCCTCCCCAAAATTATTTAATATATACTTTTTCCTGCTTATTTCAGGAAGTTAGTTACTGTTGAAAAAAAGAAAAAAGAAAAACAAAAAGAATGATAGGAGCTAAAGGCAGATATGGGCGTCCTTATACAAAAACATAATAAAATAAGTCAAAAAGTAAAGAATATAAATTGAAGATTTGAGAATTAAAGACACAAAAAATACTGAGTGGAAATATCTGTAAGTTTCTTGGAAGGAGAAAAATGTATCTGAACAGAAGAATTCTGAATGTGGGACAAAACTTATAAATGGGGATAAAACTGGAGAGTCATCAAGCAAAAGTCAAACTTCACAGAGACCACTGGGGACTTCATGGGGAGCTTTTGAAAGCGTTTTTTGGTTGAAGAGATCATTTGGTGACATTCTCACAAACTCATATCTACCTACATTGTGAAAGCACCATGAGGTCCTCTGATTATCCAACAAGTGTTCTTTCTTTCCTTCTTTCCTCTTTATTTCTTCCTTCCCTCCCTTCCTCCCTCCCTCCTTCCTTCCTTCCTTTCTTTTCTTTCTTTCTTTCTTTTGATTTTATTTATTTATTTATTTATTTATTTATTTATTTATTTATTTATTTATTTGTCAGAGATAGAGAGAGTGTGTGTGCGCACACACAAGCAGGGAGCAGAGGGGGAGGGAGAAGAAGATTCCCCACTGAGCAGGGAGCCCAAGGCAGGACTTGTGGGATCATGACCTGAGCGAAGGCAGATGCTTGACCAACTGAGCCACCCAGGCGTCCCCAATGAGTGTTCCTTCTACCAAATCAACCATACTCTCTCACAGGCAACACTATATGATTTGGTGCTTCACCACGTCACTTCTATAAATATAAATTTGCCATGCCTGCTCAGTCACATCTTCCAGCTGGGCTTGTAGGATTTTCCCCATTTCCTTTGTGTCCTAATCCAGGATGCTGCACCAGGGTACTCTCCCAACTCCTGAGGGTTTCTCTGTATGCGTGTCCCTATATCTGCTGTTCTTGCCTACCTTGCAGCCCATGGCAATTCTCAGACCCCATTGTGGAGCTGAGCGGGCTCCTGTTATTCCACCATAATTATGTCTTCAATTTTGGCCTCCGTCTATCGAACTGAACATCTGGTCTGTTTTCTTGGATATAACTATGCCTGTTCTCAAGGACCAAGGGGAGAATGCAACAGAGGGGATGTATGGAGGGATAATCCTAGCACTCACCACTGATGTCTGGAAGTGGAATAGAGCTCTGTAGAAATCAGCAAAAGCCTTTGTTCCTCTAGTAGTTCGGTTGCTAAAGGACCTATTATTCATAAATACCCAAGTACATCTTTGAATCCTTCTAATGACCTCCCTTTTCTAGATGAGGGGCTTGACCCACTTTGAATGCTGAACACCAGCTGCTTGTAACAAAATTTAGAACAGCTGAAACCTCTGCTTGGCAAACAGAACATGCTCACTCCAGCTCCTGAAGGAACACACTGCTCAACAAATAAATAAATTAAAAAAAAAAAGAGCACAGTGTTGTTTTTCAGAAACCTATTCTAGTTATTTAAATCAAGGATGACAAAAGACTTTTTTTCCATGTTGCCATTCATTATCTCACTCAACCCCACCTTTAACAGAAACTCCAGAAACCAACTTCTAGCAATTTATTTTTGCCACCTGTGAATCAGACTGCTCTGCTCATTATTGTCTTAATTATTTCGGGGATGTTTGTGAAAAATGTAAATACAGGGGTAAAATGAAAAGATAGAGTAACAAAGTCTCCATTTTCAGTACTTCAGGAGAGTAGTCCCTTCAATCTTCTTCATCAGTTGTCTCCTTTCTGCAGAGTGACTGGATAAAAGAACACCTCTAGAATTAAAATGTAACACATAACATGTTTCATTGTCCTCAGAGCTAGGCAGGTGGGATGCTGTCATAAATTCCGAATGTCAGAGTGGCCACATGCCCCGGATGTACCAAAACTGCATCATAAAACATATAGGCATCAATAAAATTATTCTCATCAAGCCTACAACTTGAACAGGTCAGATGAAATTCCTGGACTTTTGTAGTTTTTCCTTAAAAAAAAAAAACACTTAATTATCATCACTATAATGAAAATCAAGAAGAAAATTATGCCCAACAAATTCACATCTCTGAAGCAACCGATTGCAATTCTGAAGAATCTCATATTCAGAAACTAGCAAATGACGTGACAATCCTCAAAGATATCTATCACATCTTTCTGACATTGTGAGAATATTTCTACTGAAACATATTCTGATTCAAATTAATTACATGAAACTACATCAGAGAAACTTGGCAGAAACTTCAGAATTTTACTTTAAACCATTTGAAGAATGGAGACAGAAAATGTAGTCACTAGCTTTTAAGTACTAACGAAAACTACACCATATTTTGCTTCTACTGTCACATGTTTTGAAACAAATCGGCTTCATTACCAGCTTGCCTAATTAAGTTATCTATGCTTGAAAACACTCAGATTCTCAAAAGATCACAAAATGGACTTGTACACATAGGAGTACATATCTAATTATAGAACTGAAGAACAAAGCTAGCGAAACAAAAAACGACAGTACTCAACAAAGACAAATGCATCAGAAGACAGAACATTAGCATGACAGTCTTTAAAAGAACCATAGCTTGCATCCCACATGCAGCCCCATGGTATGCCGTACATTTTGAGGTCCTTACAGGAGAATGTATACTAGAAAAAATGAAAAATTTCTGGGTTTATTAGGCATGATTATAACATGTGGTGCGAGACTGAACAAATATGTATTGTTAAGTTTTTATTTATTTACTTGAGAGACAGAGGGAGAGTAGGACCAGCAGAGAGTGAAGCAGACTCCCCACCGAGCAGGGAGTCCCATATGGGGCTCCATCCCAGGACCCCAAGGTCATGACCTGAACTGAAGGCAGATGCTTAACGACTGAACTACCTAGGCGCCCCTTTAAATATGTATTGTTAATCTGAAAATGAGCCACAATGAGGGGCAAATTAGCATTTATTTTGGGAATCAAAAAAGTAGGATTCACAGAACACAGATTCGGACAGAAACCCAAATAGTGTCCTGCTTGTGAGCAGAAAGCAAGGAGTTTTTATAAAGAAAAGGAAAGTGGACAGCTATATCAGTTAAGAAAAGAGGGGAAAAAAGGCTAAAGCTACTCTTGGTCATACACGGATTCTATCTTCAGAAAATCCAGAAGCATAAGTCTTGTGATCAGGATGTCCACTTTCCTGCTGACTTCTCAAGCAATTGCTTAAAACAGCTGCAGTTCTGTCCAGTCCAAAGGTTAAGGCCCAGTTCGAACAACGGTAGTCAAGACAGTTTTCTCAGTAGGGGCTGCTCTGGCTCTGATCTAAAAAGCCTTAATCATGTCAGTTTTTCACAGGACAAAGGATCTAAAAATAATTAAGGGACAGAAATGACCCCTACATAGATTAAAGATTTAACCTGATATTACTGATTGAATGCATAATAAATTTAGAGAGCAAAATAACCGTTAAAATAAGATACGCAATTAGGGAAGTCATGACTTCTGGAATGATAGCACGATGAGAGCTCTGAATCCCACTCCCTACAGAACAACTGCAAATGGTGAAATTATTAATAAAACAAAACAAAACAAAAAACCAAACAATACTTAAAATCTCTGGGAATTGTCCTGGGACACGTTGCAAACATGGGAACATTTTTGAGAATCTTCTAGGGGCGCCTGGGTGGCTCAGTGGGTTAAGCATCCAACTCTTGATTTCAGCTCATATCACAATCTCAGGGACATGAGCTCGAGCCCCGCATCATACAGTCTCTGCACGCAGCAGTGGTCTGCTGGAGTTTCTCTAAGTAAGAAAGTAAATATAAATAAATAAATAAAATCTTTGAAAAAAATTTAAATATAAAAATAAGTAAAATAAAAATCTTCTAAGTTATGACACCAACAATTATGGTCTGTGGCACTTGAACATCACCTGCTTTCTCCTTCCCCTCCTGGCCTCAGAGTTTTTACAGAATCTCTAATCTGGGCAGGGGGTAGGGAGGTGGGTAGCGCCAGGAAAATAGAGCTTCCTCTCCCTCATTTCCTAGTTAAGTGACACGCTACCTCACTGGGAGGGCTGGGTTGCCAGCATTTATTAACCCTACTGACTGCAAGTTGCAGAGGCTAAATTCCTACCATTTGAAGCTGAGACACAGAGGTCCTCTTTCCTCTTCTTAACCCTCACTCATAGGATGGAGGCTCCAGGCATCCCAGGCATGGGTGGACCAGAAGATTGAGGAAATGCTCACCCTTTCTCCAGTCCCTACAAAAGGTGTAAGAGCAATGCTGGGGAGGCAAGTCAAGGAGATGAGAGGCTGCCATGCTTGACCATAAACAGGGTAGTCCCCCAGACAGGATCAGGCCACTGTCCCTGTCTCTGGATCAGAGCAGAGGCTTAGATAGTTTGCCCTGATAGGGAGGCCATGCATAAAAACTGAAAGCTCCAAAGCTTTCACTAAAGACCAACTGCATCTGAAAGACGAAAGCTGCTTGGAAACCAAAGTGATCCTGGTGGTAAGCAGGAGAAGTAATAAGCTAAAATTCAGTCCAGGAACATTACCAGAGAATGAGGTATAGAGACAACTATCCTGTGGTCAGAATAACCTTTCAAGACTTGCCTCAGAAACTGGCTCTGCAAGGGAGTGGGGTCGGATCAGGGTGTGGAAGCAATTTATAACTCAAGGAATCCTTGAAAATGACACAGTGGTCTGCCTGCAATTAATGGAGATTACTAAGTGGGTGTGATACTAGCACAGGCAGACAGCTTAACAGAGGGCTCAGGGAAGGACAGAGTTAAATGCGACTGTCATTCCCAGGTGACTGTCCTCTGCCTAAAGCTGCACCCTCCGAGGAACATCAATGGCCTCTCATTGGAGGAGAAAGAGACTGCTAAAACAACCAAATCACTAAACAAGGGAACAGCAAAGCTGAAATTCTGAGTATTTCAAGGACTTGTAAGAAGTAGAGATCTTAAGTGAAGAACTGAAATATATATATATATATATAATATATATATAAATAAATATTTGAAATATTTACGCATACATGACTGATGCAGGAAAAGGTATACAAGCCATATACATATATATTGTGGACATTGTTGCTATAAACATTGGGGTACAAGTGCCCCTTCGGATCCCTGCATTTGTATATATATAATGGTTTTCAAATTGAGACAGTGCCTTAAAATGCTGTCGAGGTCAAGTTGAAATATTCACGCATACATGACTGATGCAGGAAAAGGTATACAAGCCACAACTTTGGCCAGATACCCAGAAGCGGTGCCTTTGGTATATGGTGCAGAGTCTGAATGTGTTTCTAGAAAGTGTCCTCAGCAGTATTGGAGCAGTGAGTTTCCTTGGACTAACTCAAAGGCTATTATGTGATATTTTCTAGATCTGCCAGAACATTTTTAAATGACTCTCAGACATAATATGGGAATGCACATTACACGCTGGTAAAGTCCTTGGTTTTTTTTTTTTTTAATTTTAATCAACATACAATGTATTATTTGCTTCAGGGGTACAGGTCTGTGAACCATCAGTCTTACACAATTCACAGCACTCACCATAGCACATACCCTCCCCAGTGTCCATAATCCAGCTCCCCTATCCCTCCGCCTTACCCCCAGAAACCCTCAGTTTATTTCCTGAGATTAAGAGTCTCTTATGGTTTATCTCCCTCCCCGGTACCATCTTGTTCCATTTTTTCCCTCCCTACCCCCACGAGCCCCTGCCACTCAAATTCCTCATATCAGAGAGATCATATGATAGTTGTCTTTCTCTGATTGACTTATTTCACCCAGCAGAATACTCTCTAGTTCCATCCAAATCATTGCAAATGACAAGATTTTGGGGGTTTTGATGGTTGCATAATATTCCATTGTATATATACACCACATCTTCTTTATCCATTCATCTGTTTATGGACATGGAGGCTCTTTCCATAGTTTGGCTATTGTGGACATTGTTGCTATAAACACTGGGGTACACGTGCCCCTTCGGATCCCTGCATTTGTATCTTTGGGATAAATATGCAGTAGTGTGATTGCTGGGTTGCAGGTTAGCTTAAAGCACTCTTTTTAGTGCTCATTCATCACTCCACCCTCACAACAATATTTGGGATTTTAATATTTTTGGAATAAAACATTTGGTAAATTTATATGTTAGTTAAAATTCATCATAAATTTATGACTCTAGACATTTATTTAATAACTGAAAATTCCAGTGGCAACTGCCCAGCACAGTTCCTCAAATTAAAAATTGAAAAGTATTTAAGAACTACAATGATTCAAGAAATACCATCTAATTTGGTCCAACTGTCAGCTGAGAGTAAATTATGTATATTGATCATAACAAACATGATTCATGATTATGCTTAAAGGGGGACCAGGAAAATGTGTATAATTTATCACATATTTAATATTCATTAATAACTATGGTTTGTATAATTTTTATCTGTTCAGTTTTCCCCCCAACATCAGAGGCTAAATAATGCATTAGAACGCAAATATTTTCTTTGAAAGCTGATCCCCAGGAAGAGTTATGAGAAAGTGGGGAAGAAAAGGAGTCAGCAGAAGGAGGTTGCCGAGGTCGCGGGGTACCAGTCAGGGCTCACTCAATCCTCTGAGACAGCACTTAGAAGCCAGGTGAGAAGGGCTTCCCCACAGAACCTTGAAACGAGACAACACAAGCCTGTTCACTCTCCTGCTTTGACTGTCTGAACTGTGAATAAATATTTTAAAGTCATACGCCTCCTTCTGATTCTTTCTTTCTTTCTTTCTTTCTTTCTTTCTTTCTTTCTTTCTTTCTTTCTTTCTGGAAATTTCCCTCTGATGTTTACTGTCTTTTTAAATTGGACACCAGGCATTTTCATGATGCGTTATGTATCTTAGGTCAGCTGGGGATTTGAGCAATTTATGTTCTGACTTTGGGTCTGGCTCCTGAGGTTTTCATGCTACCAGGATTTTCCCTGAATTTTGATCTCTAATGTGGCTAGCTGGAAGAATGGGGGTTTTCACAGATATAACCATAAGGATTGAGCTGTGTTCTTGGGTCAGTAAGCCACAAATTCTCAATTGTTACTGATTTCATTTTTCAAAATTAATATTGCCAGTTGCTGTCTAGCTTGGGATGCTTTTTTCATTTTCTTTACATCTTGTTTAATCCAGCATTTGGTAGTGATCTGCAGAGGTTCTCAAAGGCACATAATTCCTCTATGATAACAGTTAAGCTTTGGTAGTTTTGTACACATTTAAAATCCCTCCCAACACTTCTCTACCTAACAAACCCTATGAAAATTCCTTCCACTTTCTCCTGCGTGTAACCCTTGTAAGACAGGTGAGCTGGATGAAATGTATTTCTTATGATATCCACATCAAATAACACAGGAGCTTGTGCTGACCCACACAAGTTCCTGTGTTCTTTGATGTGGGTATCATAAGTACTTTTGAAATGAGTGGCTGAAACTCATTCATCTACTAATGACCGGAAAAGAATAAAAACTCTTCTGACTCAGAATCCCATACTCTTTTTTAAAAATTTTTTTGTTTTTCTTTGAAAACTGTGTAAAACAAATAGAGCTTAACAACTCTTAATAACATTGCTCCTATAAGAAGTTTGTTTTGGGGTAAAATTAAGAGATAAGATATGGGAAGAAAGATTTCATATTATTCATATAGCCATACTGTGTGCAAGAATTTCCATGATAGGAGCATTAATTGTTGAATAGAAGCCTCCACTCAAATATTCCAGTAATAAGGAATAAGATTTTCTTTTTTTTTTTTTTAAGATTTTATTTATTTGACAGAGAGGGAACACAAGCAAGGGGAATGAGAGAGGGAGAAGCAGGCTTCCCGCCGAGCAGGGAGCCTGATGTGGGGCTCAATCCTGGGTCTCCAGGATCATGACCTGAGCCAAAGGCAGTCGCTTAACCAACTGAGCCACCCAGGCGCCCCAAAGAATAAGATTTTCTAAAGAAGGTAATGTGGAACTAAAAAATAATAATAACGTTGCTGGATATTGACAGAAAATAATTTATAGAAAAGTAAATTTTCTTTCCCTGTAGCTTTTAAACATTGGTTTTATAAATGCTTTACTGAACTACATGGAAAAGACAATTCTTTTTAATCCTTCTTAGAGTGGCATCATGTTAATTATGAACTATACATTTAAAAATCGTAGAAATATTTCATCCAGAATTTTCAGTATCCAAAACAAAGGGAAGTTCCATAGACTTCTATCATTTAGAGTGCCTAAATGGAATTCCAGAGGACTTTCTGCATTTAAATTTGTGTTTGTGTTAAAGCAGATCTACCTTCCCTATACATGTATAACTTTATTTACTGAACCAAATCTGTGATTTTTATTTATTCCTGTTAAAGTTAATATTGTTCAATCTAACCAGTAGGACAGTGAGTCAGGTGACTTTCTTTTCTCAGTTTGAAATGTTAGAAACCCATTTGTGTTCATACTCATTGCATAATTAGAACAGACATTCACAAATCTGTCCTATCTCTTAGACACAACTCAAAAGGATTGCAATAGTGGCCCCAGATTAAGAATCAACTCAATTGAAATATAACCTGGTATTCCCAAGTTGCTGTCCCTTTAAACATAACATATAAAAATAACATTGAATTTACATTACTGAATTAGATCTTACACTTTGACAGTGAATTTTCTGAAGAGAACATAGTTTTAACCATTCAAAATACTTTTATTTATTAGTTTTTAAAAAATAGCAGTAAACATCAGACCTGTAATGGAAACATTAAGTTCACATCTTGGGTTAACTTTATTCACCTGTAAACTTAGAAAATCATCAAAAGTGGTTTGAAAAGCTTTGGACCACTTAACAAGTTGGACGTATTTGCTGACCATAAGTAGAACAGAAAACTTAGATAAAGACGGCATTGAAGTCAGTGAGATGCTGGTCTCTAGAAAAGAAAGTGAGAGAGGCGTTCAAAAATTCAAACTTGAAAGGAAAATGGAATCCATTCTTTTATAAAATGTGGAGCAATCAGAAAATAAGCCATAAAAACTGATAGGGTCATGGCTTAGAGTGAATTATTGCTCAGTGGGACAATGGAAGACAACCAAGCAACAGGATCTGGGCTGAAAAATCAATATATTTGAGCTGCTAATACATAAAGGACCTGGTTATGGGTCTGGGGGAAGTAAGAAAAAGCTATCCATCAGGGAGGAAGGAGAAAGGAAAGACTGAAAGAAACAAACAAAAACCAAAAATTATAAAGTAAAAGTACAAAAAAGGAAATGAATTTAAGAAAGCAACTTCATGCAACGAAGAGAGGAATTTGCCACTTTAGAACTTCAAATAATGAAGAAATTTACTAGTGAGGAAAGACAACGTTAGAAAACACGTACAACATGCATAACTGTGTTACAGAGATAAAGGGAAGAATGATATCCAGAGAAGTGAATAAAATACTACAAAGGGACAAAAAAAATAATAAAAAAATAGAGATCAAAATAACCATTTATAAATAATAGAAATGAAAAACAATGTTATTAAGAGAAAATAAAGATGGGGCAAATGATAGACTTTGCTTGAAGGAAGAATAATGATTTTAAGATAGCCCTGAAATGTACTCATAATTCTGTGCTTGTAAATATGGAGGTTGATATATTGAAAAAAGATGCTCAAAGACATAGAACCTAAGATAAAAATGTCAACATATGATTTTACAGACACAAAACAAAAATGTTAGTAACCATCATGGAGACAAGATCTTTAAGAACGTGACTAAAAATTCTTCTGAATTATATAACAAAAAGAATCCTCATAGAAAAAGTGTATTTAAAGTGCCAAGCAGAAAAAAATAAAACTATGTGCAAATAAAAGTTCATTGAAATAGCAAAAAACATAGGATTGCAAATACATAGAGGTAAAATTACAACTCAGACAACGCTGAGCTAAAATTGCTCTATTGATCAGCTAACCTCCAGAAGCCCCTACTCCAACTGGGGGACCACAGTGATAATTCAAGTCTCCTAGAATCAGTGTCAGTTTTGAGTCAGGGTCCAAGAAGCCTTAAAAAATCTGATTATATCCTTTTCTACAATGCATGGTCTCATTCAAAGATTCTGGGTCTGTAAGCTGGCTCAAGTCTGAAAACTAATTCTAGGGTCATGACTCTTTTTATTATTCATGTTAGGTTTCTGCTCACTTGACCTGGAATTCTTCTTTTTCAGATGAAGAATTTAGCATGATTCCCATTTATTTCACTTTTACTGATACCATGATCAAGTAACCAGTGCCATTGGTTTCTGCAAGTCAGACTATCCTGCTTACTGCTTTGCCTCCGCTGTCCAGTAGGGTCATCATGCCCACCCTGCTTCTGGTAATTAAGAGTTGCCACCTGGTGCCTGCCACCCCAGGATTCAGTTATCACCACGGCAACTATTTTTCCCCACTTCAGTGACTGCAGTTGCTGCATTGGCTACTGATAAGAGTGATTACAGAAATATCTGTGGGTCGGGGTCCCTGGGTGGCTCAGTTGGTTAAGTGACTGCCTTCGGCTCAGGTCATGATCCCGGAGACCAGGGATCGAGCCCCACATCGGGCTCCCTGCTCCGCAGGAAGCCTGCTTCTCCCTCTCTCACTCCCCTTGCTTGTGTTTCCTCTCTGGCTGTGTTTCTCTCTGTCAAATAAATAAAATCTTAAAAAAAAAAAGAAAGAAATCTGTGAGTGCCATGACTCCCTTGATAAATTCATGCCTGAAGAAGAAAAAAGATGAGGGTGCGTCCTGAAAAGAATCAAGCAACGACCTCAGGGGATTGCAGTTCAGTATGTTTTTATTAGTTTTCTCCCCAAGCAGAGCAAGTTTAATCCCAGGTGAGAACACTGAGCCAAATTGCCAAATTTGAGGGTTCAGTGATGCAGCTTCATCAGGTTCTTCACTTATGTCCATATTACAATTTTCAGGACCCCATTCCTTCCCAGCCCATGCTCTCACTTTAACAGAGGACAACCTGCAGGGTTGGGAATTCAATCTGTGCCACTTGCTGAATGAGACCCTGCGTTTGGTTTTTAGACATCCTAGCTCTACAGCTATAGGAGATAAAAGTTTCTTTCAAGAAAGACATAGAAATTTCCAGATCACTTAGGCAGTGCTGGAACATCCATGATGTCATCCTCTTCTTTCCCCACTTTGTTCAGTGCAATTAGAAGCAGCCAATCTTACCACACCTGTTACTTTAAAAAACATATTCTAAGGTATCAAATACATGGTTATCCAAACTTGCCTCTTGTAAGCATCTGATAATCCAACAATAATATCCAATGATATTATTTTGTGTATCTCTGTTGCCACATTATATCATGGATTACCAATGCTCCCTTTACTACTGGGAATAGAATCATTAGTATCTTTAAATTGAAGTGTATTATAGAATCAAGCCCAGAAAACTCAGGAAAAAATTCCCAAAACTCATTCTTAAGATTCTATTCCTATGGAACTACTTTCAGTACCCAAATCTGTATTAATCATTGTTTTCCTGAGAACTAACTGTGTGTGTGTGTGTGTGTGTGTGTGTGTGTGTGTGTGGAGAGAGAGAGAGAGAGAGAGAGAGAGAGAGAGAGAGAGGACAGCAAGACAGAGAGAGACAGACACACAGGGGGAGAGAGAGAGAGTATGTGCATGCACAAGCCCTTTCAAGGAACAGGCTAAAGCAATTTGGGGATTTGTGGAGGGGACTGGAACATTTGAAATTTGTAGGGTAAGCTAGTAGACTGGAGATCCAGTGTGAGGAGATGCTGTAGAGTTGAGTATGAAGGCAGGAAACTGGCAGATTTTCTATGTTGCAGTCTGAAGACAAAGACAAAATTACTTCTTTGTGAGATCTCATTCTTTAACCTTAAATCTTTCAAATGATTGGATAAGGCCAATACACACTGTGGCGGTTAATTGACTTTACTTAAAGACAGTGGGTTTAAAACGTTAATCCCATCTAAAAAATATTTTAACAGCCACTAATCTAGGCAAGGTTTTGACAAAGCAACTGGCCAGCGTAATCCAGCAGATCTGACACAAAAACAATCACCAAGGCCAGTTTAGGTAATCTGTGTGTTTCTAGGTATTTGTACATATTATCTACCTAATTTGCTGGCACACGTTTGTCCAAGCTATTATCTTACAATCTTTTTTTATTATTTATAAGAATATTAGTAATGCTTCTACTTGACTTTGAGTTATTTTTGTATCTGTCTTTTCTTGTTTGTTTGTCAGTCTACCTAAAGTATTGCCTTTTTTTTTTTTTTTTTTTTTTTTTTTTTTTTTTTTTTTTTTTTTTTTTTTTTTTTTTTTTTTTTTTTTTTTTTTTTTTTTTTTTTTTTTTAATTTTTTTTTTTTTTTTTTTTTTTTTTTTGCTCCTTGTAAAGAACCAGCTTTTGGTTTCACTAATGTTCTCTACTGCTTTTCTATTCTTTATTTTTCTCTGTTCTAATCATTATTTCCTCCCTCCTGCTAGCTTTGGATTTAGTTTGTTTTTTACCTGATTCCTCAAGGTTATTGTTTAGCTGATTCCTCAAGTTAGATTATTGATTCAAGATCTTTCCTCTTTTTTAATAAACGTGTTTACAGCTATATGTTTCCCTTGGAGTACTGTCTTTGCTAAATCCCATTTCTTTTGGTATGTTATGTTTTTGTTTTTAATTCATCCCTGAGTATTTTCCAATTTTCCTTGTGATGTCATTGACTTGTGGGATGCTTAAAAGTGTGTCTTTTGATTTTCATGGTTGTCTTCTCTCTTTCTCCAGGGACCCCGTAATATGTATGCTAGTCTACTTGATGGTGCTTTGCAGGTTCATTTGGTCCTATTCACGTTTCTTCAATCTTTTTTCCCCTTGCTCTTCGAATTCATTGATTTTAAGTTCCCTATCTTTAAGTTTGCTGAATGATTCTCTCTGTTCAAATCTGTTGCCAAGACCTTCTGGTGAATTTTATTTTTTCATAGAGAGTATTTCAGCTACAGGAATTTCATTTAACCCTTTTAAAATAATTTCTCTTTGTTGATATTCACATTTTCATAGATTATCTTCCTGATTTCCTTTAGGTTTTTTGTTTTTCATGTTTTCCTTTAGGTCCTTGATTATAGTTAAGAGAGTTGATTAAAAGTTCTTGTCTAGTGAGTCTGATTTCATCAGGAATAGTTTCCATCAATTTGTTTCTTTCCTTTGAAAAGGCATACTTTCCTGTTTTTTGCAAGCTTTAGATTTTTTTAAATTGAATACTATAGTATGGTAACTATGGAAATAGGATTTTTTCCATTTCCCAGGATTTGCTTTATTCACTCCTTCCCCCACTCAATTACTGATACCTATAGTTTTCCCTTGGGTTAGGGACTTCAAAGACAGTATTGCCTCCCTGTGTGTGGTGACTGAAATCCCTGCTCCTTAACTTGTGTTCAGCTAGTATTTTCAGAAATTTCTTTGAATGACAAAGGTTAAAAAATAAATTCCAGACAAAGAAAGAGACACCTCTGCCAGTCTGTGCACATTGGCTCCCTGTCAGGGCATTCATTCAGTGCTCATCCAGACCCTGAATCTAGGGATCAGCCTGAGGATGAAAGATAAGAATCTCCTCAGTTTGTTTCTTACCAGCAGCTGAGCCCGGGCGTGTACATATCCTTTCAAATTCTGCAATACACCAGGAAGTTTTTGAAAGTCCACATTCCTCAATGAAACTCTCTTCTGCACTTGCTTACAAGTTTCAGGGGTTTGATTCCAACTGTAAGCTTTTGCTCCAGGCCTGTGTGTGGTTAGTTTGGTATATAGTGATTTCAAACAATGCCTACCCTTTTCTGGCCTGAGTTCTGAATGAAGTGAAGCGAGACAAGCATTATAAACACTTCAGACATATGAGTTATATGAAGAATTCCTGTTGCCTTCTATAATCTCCATACCTACCAACAAATACAGTAATATGGTATAATCAATATCTTTGTGCAACAAAAACATCTATTTTAGTTAGCCTTTCAAGCAACAATTTCTAGAGGAGGAAAGGAGAACATCAAGACAGAAAATATGGAAATGGGCATATTTTGTTCTTTTTATGTTTACGGCAAAATAAAGGCAGATTTTTATCTCTTATCTCATTATAAAATAAAAAAAAATTCCTTCCACTAAAAAAAGAATACATAAACATGGCACTGTGACTACAAAGAAGAATAATCAGATGCACTGCTATATATATTTTTTTTGCAAGAGAAGATGCATGGAATTATGTCAAGCAAAATAAATGTTTTCATTGATTCTCCACAGGACATTGAACAGCTGTCTAATAGTTTCTGTTCAAGCATTTGATAATATTTGTCAATAACAACAAGTCCAGACATGATCACTCAAAATCACTGAATGCATAAAAATGTATGCTGATTGCTTCCTGTTGGTGAATTGTTCCCCCAAGAGGCATAGGACTGTGCAAACATTGAGTCTGCTTATTATGGCATGGCGTGCATGAATATCTGTGAAACATCAAGGCAGTTTCCATCCAAAGTGAATGAGATGCTAAAAAGAAGTGAAACAAGCACATTGTGTTGAGTAAACTGCTTTAGCCATGATGATTGGGTGGTTTAATAAGATGTTATGTGGAAGCCAGCAAATGCTGTCCAAGGTTATGGACAAAACTTCCTCTACTTACTTTGAAGCTTGAAACAGACATGTTTGCTGTTTTTGCTTTTGTTTGTTTGAATTGTTCATTAATATTTTAAAAGAAGCTTCAATCTCCTTCATAGCCCTTCCTCTTCTTCTTCTTCTTTTTTTTTTAAAGATTTTATTTATTTAATAGAGAGAAACACAGCCAAAGGGGGGACACAAGCAGGGGGAGTGAGAGAGGGAGAAGCAGGTTTCCCGCCGAGCAGGGAGCCCCATGTGGGACTCGATCCCGGGTCTCCGGGATCATGACCTGAGCCAAAGGAAGTCGCTCAACCAACTGAGCCACCCAGGCGCCCCAGCCCTTCCTCTTCTGATGTGAATTTAATTTCCATCCTTCCATATATTGCTTAAGGAAGGTTCAGAGCCCTTACCAGTTTTTTTTTTTAAGATTTTATTTATTTATTTGACAGAGTGAAACACAGCCAGAGAGGGAACATAAGCAGGGGGAGTGAGAGAGGGAGAAGCAGGCTTCCCGCCAAGCAGGCAGTCGGTTGCGGGGCTCGATCCTGGGACTCCGGGATCATAACCTGAGCCAAAGGCAGTTGCTTAATCAACTGAGCCACCCAGGTGCCCCTAGACTTTTAATTCCAAAATGAATGTGAGGCAGAAGATGAGTTAAAAGAGAATGAATAATATCAAAATAAGAAAATAAGACGACTTATGAAACAACAGCTTCCCCCATGATGGAAGACCTTAACCAGTGGTGACTGTCTACTGGAGATGCTGTCAATGGTATGCCTTCCTAAAGTGGAAATCTGAACTAGCTGACAGGTACATTTTAATAGTGCCATTCAAGGCAGTCACTTAGAGATGTCACTTGACCTCCCCTGGCCTCTTGATTCCTTCACATTTTAGGGTGCTTTCCTAATTATAACTACTGCATGTATCTTATAAGCACCCATCTATGATTGCCAGAACTTAACATGTACTGAGTGTTTCTTAAGTTCCTAACACTGCCACCAAATGTTAATTGGTTTTTCTTCTTAAATCTCTGCTAACTGTAGGAATTTAGGGAGAAGGAAGAATGACATGTAACTGACATTTCTTACTTGGGCAGTTTGTTAAAAGGTATTATTCAGCAGCTAAGGTAGGAAACCCAGGACGATGAAAATTTTGAGTCATATTAGAGTTTGAGATGTTAGTGAGCATAGGAGAAGATATTAGATATGATTGATGAGCACTTGGGAGTGTGGGGTTCAAGTCATTTTAGGGAAAAGCCTATTGCTGGATTAGCCAGATGGTACTCTCACAGAGTTGAGATCCTGGGTATTAGCTCAGTGGGTCTGTAAGTAACAATGGAAGCACAGGAAGACCTGTTGTAGACATCAACGGAGGTAAAACTTCAGTATTGCTTCCTAAGAGCTTCACTGATGTGGAGAGCTTAAACAATAACTCTTTATGAAGCACACATAGGCTGTGGCTTGGGCTGGTAGAAGCAGAGTTAGGGGTGTATATTCTTTTGAACTTGGCAAATAGAGGAGTTCTGGAAAGTGAAAGTACAAGAATCATACAACATTAATTAATTCTGGGTTATACAAAAACAATTTTCCAATCATCCTCTAATTTAATTAACATTTACATGTGTTTAGATATAAAGTAAATAATACAGAGTATGACTTCACAGAACTCATTTAATCAGAGAGTATATTAGTACACTGATGAAAGGAAAACCTTACTTTTCATCAAATGTTTTTTTGCATCCTTGCTTATTTAAAAAAATAATTAGTATTTTTGGTATGACCTAATAAAACACAAATTGCTTCATGGGAAATGCCATTTTAATTAGGTTTTGAATGACTAAAAACATGATGCTCTGTACAGGGCTGTGTACTTGATGCTCTGAAAGGTGTGGCCAATGGTCCTGAGCAGAATGCTCCTTCCATCTGTCCTCGACCTTCACAGCCATCATGGGCATTCTGATGGGCATTGTGAATTCTGCTTAATGGGATTTGGTGCCTTGCTCCACAGACTGGACACAGGTACCTTTCAAACTTTTCTTAGCAGGCTTTCCTCAACCACACTTGGCCCTTGGATTTTGCAATCGAACCCTTCTGGTTCTTTCTTTCTTTCTTTCTTTCTTTCTTTCTTTCTTTCTTTCTTTCTTTCTCTCTCTCTCTCTCTCTCTCTCTCTCTCTCTCTCTTTCTTTCTTTCTTCTTTCTTTCTTTCAACATATAATGTATTATTTTATTTTAGGGGCACAGGTCTGTGATTCATCAGTCTCACACAATTCACAGCACTTACAATAGCACATACCGTCCCCAATGTGCTTGCTTTCATCTAAGAAAAGACCTGGGGTTAACATGCTCTGGGAATGTATACTCTATTATCATCTAACTGCGTGTGTGTGTGTGTGTGTGTGTGTGTGTGTGTAGCCATCTCTGTCATTATTGGAGGAAAAGGTGAGATGGCTCCATTGGTTTACTAGATTTCAAACAATTTTTTTTAAAGATTTTTTCTTATTTATTTGAGAGAGAGAGAGAGAGAGAGCGAGCACAAGTAGGGTGAGGGGCAGAGGGAGAAGCAGACTCCCTGCTGATCAGGGAGCCCAATGCAGGGCTGAATCCCAAGACCCAGGGATCATGACCTGAGCAGAAGGTAGATGCTTAATGACTGACCCACCCAGGTGTCCCAAACAAATTCTTAATAAGAACGCATGTGGCAGCTTCTAATTTGTGAAACTGGAAACTAGAATTATTCAACTTTTACTATATAATTAGTACCTCTGAGAATAGGAAGAAAGCAAAACCTTAAAATTTGCATGTCCCTAATGAAAATTAAATACCATGCTCTGATGGTGTGAGATGAGTCCTCTCATAACAAACCGTTTACATCACAGGCAGATGTTTCTGTTTACTTAGATGTAATTGAGAGTGACACATTGTGGTGAAGTCCCAAATCCATTTCTCTGTCACTCTGTAATTGAGTATTATATAGGCTTGCAAATATATTGCAAAAAACTTGGTATTTTCCCCCTGAACATTAGTGACCTATTATAATTGCTCTTTTCCTGTCATATTTAAAAAATAAAAATACTTTTATGTTTGACCAGAGAAGGCAGTATATTCAACCGTCCATTTAATGTAGGGATGTTCTATCCAAATGTTCTTACAAATGGAATTCAGTGTTGTTAAAAGTGCTCCATCCAGATTGTACGCCAACTCTAATGATTAAACTATTTTCTTTGTTTCATTTCTTTCTATGCTAAGAAATTCCAGTTGCATCATTTACTTCACAGTAATAAAGTAGTCCTTATGTGGCACCATTCTACATCTTCACCACCTTGGCATTTCTTCTAACACTCCTGATTTGTAAACGTTCTTCTTCAACTTTACTATGCTTTGACAATACAAGCAAAACAAACCAAATACGTCGCCTAATTTGGTAAAGTAAAAACTAAAAGTCAAAAAAATAATAATGATCTTTTTAATGTCCTTTTTAAAAAATATTTTATTTATTTATTTGACAGAGAGAGAGATCACAAGTAGGCAGAGAGGCAGACAGAGAGAGAGGAGGAAGCAGGCTCCCTGCCGAGCAGAGAGCCCAATGTGGGCCTCGATCCCAGGACCCTGAGATCATGACCTGAGCTGAAGGCAGGGGCTTTAACCCACTGAGCCACCCAGGTGCCCTTTAATGTCTTTTTTAAAAAAAATTAACATTTTTATTTTAGGATAATTTTAGAGAGAAAGAAAATGGTGACATATACAGAGAATTCCTGTTACCCAGCACTTAGCCTCCCCTACTATTAATGTCTTGCATTTGTAGGGTGTTGTCTCAATTAAAGAATCAATATTGATACAATGCTATTCACTGCTGTCTCTACCTTCTTGTGATCTCAGTGTTGTCTGCAGGCTGATGGCCGCCAGCGATGTATGCATTCCAACCCCTTGAAACTACAGGTATGTTACGATATTATGGCAAAGAGGAATTCAGGTTGTAGAAGGAACAGGGACTGCTGATCAGCTGATCTTAAACTAGAGCTGTTCTGGATTCTGCTGAGGAACACAGTGTAGTTATGAGGCCCCTAAAATGAGGAAGAGAGAAGCAGATGGATGCCATGTGAGCACCTGACCCCCGTTTCTGGCTTTGAGGACAGAAGAGGAGAGAGCAGGCCTTGGGAAGCTGCCAATCTCTGAAGCCGGGGAAGGGGGGGCAAATGGAGTCTCCCTGAGAGCCTCGAGAGAACGCAGCCCAGCCAAACCTGTGGTTTCAGTTCAGTGAGACTCACTTTGGACTTCTGAACTAGGAAACTGTAAGAACAATAAATGTGTGCTATTTTGAGCCACCAAGTTTATGGTCATTTATTACAGCAGCCATAGAAAACTAATTATACTGAAGTTTTTGACCGAATGGCTTTTTTCTGTTTCAGAGGACGCCACATTTACTTGTCACATGTCTCCCCATATTCTTTCCTGTCCTCCTTTTTCACAAAGGTTGAACATGATTCCCATTTTCCCTCACCATGTTTCCCCCCAGTATTTATCTTACATAGCCAATCCCATCTTGGTGTCCAATTCCTAGAGGATGTGAACCAACCCAGCTTTTCAGCACAGCCAACAATGCCCTGCCAGCAGCCCCTGGTCAGTCTGTAGTCAGTTAAAAACAGATGGGAGGGCACACGGATGGCAAGCCCCCCCCCCCCCCCCCATTATGGCTCGGCTATGTTCCAGACTCCAGCTGAGCCCACATCCTTGCTTATCTGCTTATCAGGCTTCTTTCAAACCCTTTCTTCGGGACCACTCCCTCCGTAAATCGCAGGTGCCCAAAACCCTGCTCAGACCCCACATTTAAGGAATCTTATCTAAGGCAAACCCCATTATATTTAAGTGGATAAAGTAACATGATTTCATCTTAAGGGTTTTAGGTCTCTCAGTTGGGTAAGGGGTTTTTCTAACTTGCGGAGAAGAAATTTTAAATGATGGGTCCACCAAATTTATTAACTCAAGTCTATAATAAATGTACTCACTGATGATCATTTTCAAGTAAATTCACTTTATTTGGCCGTGAGTCTTGGTTATAAAACTTTCTATGATATTGGATATCTCCAAGCAGGGATGAGCCCAAATAAGGGTTTAGTGCAGACCACTGGGTCACAATGACTGACAAGAGTCCTATCCCCACTCCTCCTGCCCAAAACAATTACATGTATAGTGCATCTCTAACCACATTCTGGAAGCATCTTTCAATGATAAAGAACTCTATCTTCTGAGGATTTATTTTAAATCTCTATCTAGTGCTATAAGTCACTGAAAATAATCACTTGAGTTCAGTATCTTCAACCATATTCCTGTCATGTAAGAAGAAAAGTAAGTCTCAAGTACAGACAAAACTCAGCACTTGTTCATAAACTAATTCTTATGATACAGAAGTTTTATATTTATCCTAACATTCACATTCTAGAATCTGATCACCATTTAATAATGGTTTAATAATGGTTGATGACATAATGTGACTAAACAGTAAAAAAAAAAAAAAAAAAAAAAGAAAAGAAAAGAAAATTACTGGAATACCAAAGTTGCTGATTAGATTAAATTAATGATGTATACAGATGCTGACAATTTAAATGTTAAATGTTTCCCTAGAACAAACTTTATTTTTTTAGAAAAGATTTTATTTATTTATTTGACAGAGAGAAACAGAGCTAGAGAGGGAACACAAACAGGGGCAGTGAGAGAGGGAGAAGCAGGCTTCCCAACAAGCAGGGAGACTGATGCAGGGCTCAGTCCCAGGACTCCAGAATAATGACCTGAGCCGAAGGCAGATGCTTAACAACTGAGCCACCCAGGCACCCCTCCCTATAACAAACTTTACTAACACCTACCATAGATAGAATTATGCCAGTCACTATGAGGAAAACAAAGATAAGCAAGAGGAGTTCCTGTAATCCCAGGACACAATAGATACTGAGCAAAGAGATGATGAGTGTGTGAGAAATTCTAACACATCATTACATCACTTGGAGGAAGCATTTCTCCATTTGTAACAGACCTACAGACCATCAAGGACTCAGGTCTTGGTGACAAAGAGCAAACTTTTTTTTTTTTACTGTTCTAGCATTTTCCATACTGTAGCACAATTGTCCATATTTGTTCAATAAATGTAGACTGAGCCTTACACAAAGGATTAAGCAATATGCCTCACTTAGTTCACATTCATGGATCTCCAAAATATACCCCAGGATAACGGAAACTTGCTATATTTAATCAGAAAAATACTTTTTTGAGTTTTAAGAAATTATGAGGGGTTGCTAAAAGAGCAGACATCATCAAAAGTTGGCCAACTTTTTATCATGCTTTACAAAAATAACATATGTGCCCTGGTAGCCAAAAGAAAACAAATCAAAATCTGCTTATTAAAGTTTCAGTAGGAGGAAAATGTCATGATCTAGGTATCCAAAATTAATCAGCTTTAAATTAAAAGACTATGGTTTATGCTTTGCATACGCTTAACTAATCTTTGGTTATCTCAATCCAGAAATTTGTTTCAGTAAACTTTTACTAAAATCCCTGGAACTGAGTTTCTACTTCCACTTATGTTTTGTCACTTAAAGAATAAAAATTTAGCCAAACATTTTGCATACTCTCCTCTACCGATACTGACAAGGTTGACACAGAAATCTTACTAAGTTTATAAATAATTCTTTATAATAGTAAGTGGAATGGGAACCCAATTCATATTTTGACTGATTTTTATTTCTTTTGTTGGAGCTAACTCATGTTAAGTTTTTTATACACATATTAAGTCCAAAGTATTTCTCACTAAATTTCACATAAATACATTTTTGTCCAATGAAGTAAAGTACTTTGAAATTTCTTACATGTAAAATAAAATATCATTCTCTTACATACCTATTTATGCTAATATACAACCTAAGAAAAATTATTTTTGTATGCTTATTTATATTTATTAACAACATTTTTTCTATATTTGCACTCACAAGCACACCTATATAAACAGAATTCAATTGCTTACTTTTGAAAACTAATTATGTTACACTCAAAATTTGTTGTTTCAATTTAAGGAAACATTATTAATTTGTCCAATTAATCTGGGCTTTAAAATTTCTATGAGAATTTAAAGGTGGTCAGTGGCTATGAATTCTGTTGTGTCATAGCGAATGCATTATTGAGTCTTAGAAAACAAAACTATGTCTTTATTCTTTTACAAAGTTCACCTTCAAATGTATGCTCCTGGAGCTAATAAAACAGTTCATTTTAAAACATGGGTTCATGGGCAAATGCAGTAAGAAAATAATCTTTATTTTAATCTCTTTAACATAGAACCTCAAATGTGAGTTGTGAAAATATCAAGAAAGGTAATAAAGAACAGATATATGGATATAAACTCAATTCCAAATGAGTCAGATATATGTATGTCTGTGTGTGTGTGTGTGTTTTAAAAAAGGATAGACATTTATTGAAAAAGAATAAAAATATATATCTAACACCTTTCCTAGCTTATATTTCATCTTCAGTCTGAGGGAGACAGTAATAGTAAACTTCGTGTGATTTATTTAAGATGGGACCATATGGTGTGTATATTAGCACAGTGCAATGGTCAAAGCAAGCACTCCTTCTAAGTCAGTTAATCATCACCTATACAAGTAAAGGCAGGGGTAAATGTCAGGCATCTGTTTCCTCCCATTATCCCATCTAAGGTAAAAATAAACAAACAAACAATGTGTGTGTGTGTGTGTGTGTGTGTGTGTGTGTGTGTACATTTAGCAGTCACTCTCTTCTCTTCTTTCTGTGTGGGCTGGTACCACTATTACTGCTATAGTGCTAGACTTTGAGATTATTCTAGTTCTAGGTAGAGAAAATTCACTTAGAAAATAACCCACTGATCATATTGCCATGGTTGACTGTTTTTCTGACTACACAGGAGGATAGACACTAGTGTGGAACTGTTAAGCTTCCATATAAAATTGGGCAACCTAAAGTTGGAATGAATACTCTGAGGACTTCATCGAGTAAAGTGTGTGCCAGGTGAAATTCTCAAACAGCCCCTGGGAATAGTGACCCCTGGCATGGACAACTTTTACAATCCCCATCCCTTAAGTGTAGGTGATTCTGACCTAATCAGCTGATTCCTTTTTAAAGAGGCTCTGGAGATCAGAGAAGAAAGGCATTAGGGAGATCCCTTAAGTGTAGGTGAATCTGACCTAATCAGCTGATTCCTTTTTAAAGAGGCTCTGGAGATCAGAGAAGAAAGGAATTAGGGAGATTCAAAATCTAAGCATATCTCATTTTACTGAGCTTCCCTTTATTATGTCACTGTGCACATATTGCATTTTTTTTAAAGACTGAAGGTTTATGGAACCCTGCAGTGAATCAAGTCCATCAGCACCATTTTTTTCCAAAAGCATTTGCTCATTTCATGTCTTTGGGTGATATTCTGGCAATTCTCTTTAACAGTTCAAATGTTTTTATTATTACTGTATTTCTTATGATTATCTGTGATCAGTGATTGACTTGCTGAAAGCTCAGATGATGGTGGCATTTTTTAGTAATAAAATACTTTTTAATTAAGGTACATTGTTCCTCATGCCAACTACTGAACACTTAATTGACTACAGTATAGTATAGTCAACTTTTCTATTGCTGGGAAAACAAAACTTTCATTTGACTTGCTTTACTGAGACACCCTCTTTATTATGGTGGTCTGGAACTTAACCTCAGTATCTCTGGGGTACACCTATATAAGAGAAAGGCTGATGGATGGAGAGGGCTGTGTGGCAAGGACAGAGATTGGTTGCCAACAACTGAGTGCAGACCCTGACCAACAGAGAGGAAAAACACAAGGGCCTCAGTCATACAACTGCAAGAAAATGAATTTCCCAACTACCTAAGGGAGCTTCCTAGTGCATTTTCCCCTTGTTGAGTTTCCAGATAAAGCCTCAGTCAACATGATGTTGACCCTCAGTCAACACTGTGATTTCAGCCTTAGGATACCCTGAGCAGAGGATTCAGCTAAAGTATGCAGAATCCCCATGGAGACTGTGTTTTATTTTAGGCTCACTTTGTGTGACCTGTTATGCAATGATATAAAACAAATGTTAGGGCATATGAATGGTTCTTGTAGTTTAACATATAATCTGAGGGATTCTGGTATGTCTCAGGCACTGCCATAGGTTATCAGAGAGGTGAAGACTCCCAATGCTGTGAAACACTTGAGTAAAATGTGCTGAAATGGTAGAAAACAGTTGAGAAGGGGCCAAGGGAGGGCCCAAGAGTGGGGTAAGGAGCCATGGGAGGCAGGGACTCTCTCAGAGATTATTTTCCTGGGACCAGATCTCAGAGGCACTCTGGGGGATGTCACCCCAACGGAAGCCCACGCAGAGTAGTTTACTCTTGATCTCATATATTTATTGCTCAGAAACAAACTTTAGGGGCACCTGGGTGGCTCAGAGGGTTGGGCCTCTGCCTTCAGCTCAGGTCAGGATCCCAGGGTCCTGGGATCGAGATCCATGTTGGGTTGTCTGCTCAGCAGGGAGTCTGCTTCCACCTCTTTCTCTGCCTGCCTCTCTGCCTATTTCCGATCTCTCTCTCTGTCAAATAAATAAAATATTAAAAAAAAAAAAAAGAAAAGGAACAAGCTTTAAACCAGGCCCAATGGATCACTTTTCAATGTGTGGTCCATTATATGTTCACTCAGCCCTTTCTCCTATATTGGTGAGAAAGCAGACTATTTAGTTGAGTGGAAAGTATGCAGAGTGTCAAAGATCTTCTCAGAAATTACAAAGACAAGGAAAGTTGGCAATATTAACAATGGCTGGATGGTTTTCAATATATTGTTATGGTTTTGGCTCTATAACTGAAGGGAACAAAAGTCATCTAAGAGCTTCTGAGTCCCACACAAGTCCTATGCGGTCAAAATCTTCAGAGGTGGACCCAGTGCAGCTACATTGTTATCTAGCTCCTTGATGATGAATCTTTGCCATGTTAAATTACAGAAATAATGCCATAGAATTATCTTGTCAGTCCTATTTTGTTCCTCCTAACATGCATAACTTTCTGGGTCTTTGTTATTTCCTGGAAAAGATCTCTTGTCCACTCAGATGACTGTCCTGCTTCCTCTTCAGTAGCAGATAGAATCTATAACTCCTATTCTGACTCAGTAGAACCCGATTTGGACCTGTTGCTATCATATATCATCCAGTCAGGTGAAAACTGCGTTGAACCTCTAAAGAATTATTACTGCAGACACTGCTTAGTTGGAAAGGAGAATATTTACTAATTCCCAACAGGGTATTACAACACAACAACCATAGATTTTAAAAAAGAAAAATCTTTTTTTGGTTATATTAACAAAAGGGCTTAACTCTAAGAGAAAGAAAGAGACTATCCACATCCCAAGTCAAGGGATGTCAAGTCAAGGCATAAAAGAAAAAAAGAGAGGCTGGAAGCAAAAGTCACAACATGGATTTTTTTTTTTAACAACATGGAGTATTATCCATTTTTTTTCCTGTTTTTCTTCATGGAAAGCATAACTTCATATAACTTGCAATGTTACTTCAAGAATAGCGTCACACTATGTTCCTGTCAACCAAGTGGTTTTATTCAATGCCTCCTCATGACTGGACCCAGCATATCTGTCCAGAACCTCACGGAGGAGCATTCTTTCACTGTCTCGCTCCACTGCGGCACAGTGTTCTTTTATCCCATTACTGACACCTTGACTGCAGCCTGTATTGATGGTTTTATCTTGTCTAGAATTTCACTATGATGATTGCCCTATAGTGATTGTCTGATTCCACCATTTTTTCTACATTTATGGTATTTTACTGTAAGATATAGCAATCTCTCATAGTTATTTACTTACATATATACTCACTTATTTACATACATAATTTGTTCAGCGTGTTACAATCCATTATTGTCATTACATATTTCCTGTTCAAATTGTCTCACAGTTGGCTATTAGGAACACCTTTAATCTAACTTCTCTGTCTTTTTGTCATGTCCTCATTATTACTGACTACTTTCTTACTTTGGGCACAACCAGAACTAGGTTCATCTGGAACACTCTCTGCCCCAGGTCTGGGTCAACCATTTTTCAAGGAGTTCTATATTTAACTGCTGAGCATAATTAGCAACCAAGATCTGTGCTCTAGGCATGCTCATTGCTACTGGTACTTATTTTTCAGAGGCCTTCACAATTACAGAACTACATAACACACACACACACACGTGCATCTATTATAAACATCTACCTCTCTATCCAATTCCCATTTCCCTCTTTATACACTAAAGCCCATGAGATTATACAGCACCACAAATTCTAATCCAACACTGCAGAGTTCATTGTAGATTGTCTCTTTCCATATTTTTAACACCCTTTTGCAAGAACAAGAAGCCTGGAAATTCCATTGTATTCAGTATAGTTTCTTATTTGCTTAACGCCCTGTGCATAGCCACAAGCCCACCAATAGGTTTTGTGGGGACCCAGAAAAATATTTATGTAGAACTATGTCTATATAAATAATATGATGTAGAAAAGTCATAGATTTATGTAAGGTATAGAGACATATCAATGAAGATTTAGAAAAATGGGTAGAAGCACATACATATTTGTTTGTCAATTAGTGCATGAAGATATTCTCCCCATTGTCTACCACTTCATATGCAAGACTCAGCTTTTCCTTTTGTTTATTGTCAAATGTTCCATTCTTGGTTAATTTCCTATGTCCCAGGAAAATGGAACAACAATGTTAGCATTAACAACAGGGTCTTCTGAACCTGCTTAAAACAATATAGGTATCTTGCTACTACAGTGCCTTAATAAGTTATTTATTGCTGATTCCATAATTTCCAATGACACTGTATATCCACCCTGAATACTAGTTTCCAATGACTCAAAGTTTGTTACTATGTTTCATGGAAAGGACCCATAAATTCTAATCTTATCCAGAGTGTGCAGGGAAAATGGAAACAATGACTCATTTAATGGTCATGTAAAATTTACTATATGGAATTTTCTAGTAAAAATATAGAACAACATATCCTTCTCTTGAACTCTGTAGGCTGTAATCACTGCAATCCTAGAAAAAGAATCTCTTTCCATGTTATCATGTTCCTTGCCCTCCTGTGTTCCACACAATGCCAGCCACGGGGAAGGTAGGTGAGGGGTCCTAGAGAGAGCAAGAAGAATGATCCCACTTGGACAAGGAATGTCTCTCACCTTCTATGTCTGATGACCAACCAGGAAAAGTATGACATCTCATCACTCAACAGTAAGAGAGCACATGGACTGGAAAAACTTAATGGTCATGAAAGCCTTCGGAGAGGACAGGCTGAGACTCTCCTGGAGGAGTGCCTGACAGGAGACAAGGAACCTATAGATTGATACCAGTGGTGGTGGACTCTGCATAGCACTTGAGTGCTGGAGATCAGAGGCAGCACAGTGATCAGAAAGCAAAGGGGCAAGAGCCAGCCTACTGCCACACATCTGGCTGAAGTCTTTAACTTTTGGTTGCCCAGAGCCCTCCACTCTGCTTGGTTCTAAATGTAGAACTTCATAAGTGAGCCTCTCTCTCACACATACATCTCTGCCATTCCATTAAAGAAATATGGCCCTATGGAAGCAATCCGCTCATGGACTGCTCTCTTGAAACTATGCAGAAGATACAGGATCCAGGGACAACCCCATAGGCATGAGTCCTTTTGCTCCTTGGGACATCTGGTCCATCTCATGTGGGACTGAGGAGAAAGAGAAGGTTAGAGAATGTCCTTAAAGAGAGGAACAGGGATGGGCCTACCTTGGTAGGTCCTGGTCTAGGCTTGGAGCTTCCTGTCTGGACAGCACTCAAAGACACTCCAAAGGGCTGGTCCCCTGAGTTGCATGTCCAGACCAGCATGTTCAGGTCTAAGACATTCTGTGTAGTCTAACTCCTGGCTGTTCCAGGTCACTGCCAATCCAGATGCCCTCCTGGCTGAGGATTGCCTCCAACAGACTGTCCTTCCTGATCTGACATCTTACCTGTGTGCCTCCCATTGCCCTGAACTGCCCTTCCATCTCCATAATTTCTAATAATTTGAAATATTTTTTTAAGATTTTATTTATTTATTTTTTTGAGACAGAGAGAGAGAGAGAGAGAGAGCGAGCGAGCACAAGCGGGGAGAGCAGCAGAAGGAGAGGGAGAAGCAGGCTCTCCATTGAGCAGTGAGCCTGACACGGGACTCCATCCCAGGACTCTGAGATCATGACCTGAGCCAAAGGCAGACTCTTAACTGAGTGAGCCACCCAGGTGCTCCTCATTTGAAATTTCTAATATAGAGTTTATTTTCAAAATTGCTATTACAAATATTAGTTTATGAAACAGAATTTCATCTTACACAGATCTTGCAATCAACACTGTTTAATTTTTTAAAGCACATTCCTGGAAGCGAACTTGCTAGGTGAAAATATGAACTGTAAAGACTCAGATATTATTAGGACTTGCGTGATCACAACGTCTTAACTCAGAAAAAGAACTTTAACACTTTTACATTTAGTTGACAGAGTTTTATTTTCTATGTCATTATTGAAGGACATAATATTTCCCTTTTCTTACATCATTACATTTATTTGGTTTATTAGTTTTTAATGAATTTATGTGTCAGCTTTATATTTTTCAGAAATGTCAGTAGCACTTGTGTGGTATCAAATTCCATTGGAAATAGTAAAGCAACTGTCATTTGCATTATTCAGTCTTGTGTAAGAATGGCTTTGTACCCAGTTCTAGGGAAACCATAAAAGAGCTTGGAACCCACAGGTGATTATACCTATAATAATTTGAAAATTATACAGAAAATGTTTTCTTGATGATTTTTTTTAGAGAAAATGAAAGAGCTGAGAATCCTGTGAAGATGACTGTTACACATAAATACTACAGACAAAAATGTCTGTTTGACTATGTAGACATAGCACATGTAGAAGTAATCATATATATTTCAAATACATTTTTCGAATATATTTTAAATGTATTTTCAAATATATTTCAAATATATTTTTAAACCTGAAATTCAAGTTTTATCTTTCTAGTTACAGATGCTATTATAACATCTACACCTTTTATAACAAGTCCATCAGTTTGTGACTTCCTTCTTTATCAAAACTGCATTGTTTAACTGCAAGACACTGAATGGTATATTGCCCACTTTGAGAAATTTCTCATGCTGGGGCCCCTGGGTGGCTCAGTCATCAAGCATCTGCCTTCGGTTCAGGTCATGATCCTGGAGTCCTGGGATTGAGCCCAGAATCGGGCTCCCTGTTCAGCAGGAAGCCTGCTTCTCCATCTTTCACTCCCCTTGCTTGTGTTCCCTCTCTTGTTGTGTTTCTCTCTGTCAAATAAATAAAAAGAACCTTAAAAAAAAAAAAGAAAAAAAGAAATGTCTCATGCCGTGTCTTTTTTAATCACTAGACAAAATTTATCAAATAACTTTACACAATTTTTTCCCCTGGTGGTCTATTACCACAGAGATGCTTTTTCGCCGGTATTACTGTTTTTTGCCTACTTCAAATCGTATGCCTGCTACTCCCCATTAGACTTTATTTCTCTAAGTTTATAATCTCTTTTACTTCTTGGCTTGTATTTAGAAATGATGTGCATTATTTTATTACTCTATTGAATATCATTTTGACTTTTTTTTTAAGATTTCATTTATCTGAGAGCAAGTGAGGGAGCATGAGCAATGGGAAGGGGCAGACAGAGAAGCAGACCCCTCGCTGAGCAGGGAGCCCCATGTGGGACTCCATCCAGGACTTTGGGATCATGACTTGAGCAGAAAGCAGATAGGCACTCAACTGACTGAGACACCCAGGTGCCCCTGATTTATTTTCAACAGTTAATTTTATTCTTCGGGCTTTTGTTAAGCTGAGGCTAAAAATTAAACTTTGGCAAGATCATTAAAATTAGTTCAATCTTTTCCTTAACTTACTGTTATGACTTCTCCCTGAATTTTATCTTTTCCCTATTCTTCTTAGTTAAAATTTCAAAAGAAAGCCTCCTTTCACAAATGCTTTCACATACTTCCACATATACGGACACATGAACCAAAAAGACACACTTCTATACTTACGAACTACTTAGGCAATAGGCTTTGGGTCACTGTTATTTTGGAATGTCTTAAAATTTTGTTGTTGTGGGGATACTTATTATCATTCATGACTGATATGTACTGACACTTTATATTCAGTAGAAAATTAAAATATCTACACATGAAAATATAAAGCACAGTCTCTTATTTTTAGAACCAATTAAATTAATTGCAAACACCTTCTTACTGTAAAATCCTAGATACGCCAGATAGAAGCAAAAAAGACGTACAGTAAGGAGTCTCCTTTACTAAACTGACTTTGTAGGAAGAGTAATCAGGATCAGATTTGGAAAACAGTGGATCCTGGTTGATGTATTTAAATCTCCCTTTGAATTCGTATTACAAGACTTAGATGTCTGGCCAAGGGCGGATAAGCAACAGCCACACTCTCCTCCTGAAACAACTAAAAATACATAAAATATCTAAAATGATGGTTTACAAATCCTGGGCTTCAGGAGATGAAGACAATGATCCTGGAAACACGTGAAGTGAGTGAGATTGGATCTTTACCTCAGTTTAGCTTCCAGGCAGCAGTGCTTGTGGGGGTGTCCCAGGCACTTCTCAGGGACCCCCCTGAATGAAAGAACTGCAGTCCAGGGAGACAGGCTGCTAGAATTTGCCGGAGCATCAGAGAGGACTACATTTCAAGTGGAAAGAGCTCTAGAGACCCGTAGTGAATTCCCATCAGGAGGTCAGCCACCTAATGATCCCAGGCACCAGTGAGAAGAGATATGTTTGGGGAAACAGCCTAGGAAAATAAACACAACCTTGGAAAGGATCCGAGAGATGAGTATCAGTGCCCACAGGAGACCTGGAGAGCTGCCTATCTCCCCTGCTGTACTGGAAAACCCCATAATTCAGCAGGCTGGGCACAGAGGGAGCAGAGGATCTTCTCTAAGTAATGGGGAATTACTAGCCTCGACAGAACACTGCTCCATACTCCCCTATGAATCCTAAAAGTAGGGACTGATAAGAGCAAATTATCTCTAAATAACTTAATTGCATTTGAGACTAAAGCTCAAGAACATAGATACTGGAGTATACATACATAGAATGTATTCTCCTTTTCTACATATAGAATATATATATATATTTACAGATATATACATATAGAAAATATGTGTACTTATGAATATATACATATGCAATATATATATATATACTTATTCCACATATAGAATATATGTATGTCTTCTACGAAAGGCAAAATAGCTTTATTCAAAATATTTAACATAAAAATATCCAGTACCAAACAAGGTAAAATCCAATGTCTAGTAACATTAAAAAAAAAAATTCTCTGATTTGCAAAGCAGCAGAATAATAGGACTCATAAGGGGAAACAAATCTCTCAATGAAAACTAAACTGACACAGAAGTTGCATTATAAGAAACACATACTAAAATATTTCTTATGACTGTATTCTCTGTGTTCAAAAACTTACATAGAGACATGGAAGTTATTAAAAAAAAAAATCCCAGAGTGGGTTTCTACAGATGGAAACTGTAACATGTGAGCCGGAAAATCCAGAAGATAGGGTGCTGGTAGATGAGAGCCTTTGGGAGAACAGAGTAGGAAACTTTTTTTTTTTTTTTAACAGAGTAGAAAACTTGTAGAGCAATGGAACCTCCCTAAAATGAAACACAAAAAACCAAGAAACTAAGAATAATCAACAAGAGCATTAGACAAATCAAAGACAACTTCAAGCAACCTAATGGAGGTGCAGCTGTAGTTCCTGCAAGAGAGAAAGAGGGACAGAAAAAAATACTGGAATATGTGGTAGCCAAAATGATCAAAATTATCCCATATTTGATAGAAAAATAAATCCAAAGCTCCATACATCTAAGACATTCAAAGAAACTCAAGCACAAAGAACATAAATAAAATGACATCAAGGTACATCCTAATCAAATTGTTCAAAACCAGTGACAAGGAGGAAATCTTTCTTCAAAGCATCCAGAAAGAAAAAGAACATACTATGGGTGGGAAGACAAAGACAATGACAAGAGCTGACCTCCGAGAGGAAGTCATGCCCAGCAGAAGACACTGATAGTTCATTGTTAGAGTGACGGTGAAGAATACTGTCCTGCTAAGCTTCCATGGAGGTAACTTCCAAAAGCACAGGCGAAATAAAACATGTTTTCAGACATAAAAAAATTTGATGACATTCATCAGTAATAGAGCTACACTCTAGGAAGTGTTTTTAAAAAGTCATTACAGAAATGATCCCAGATGAAAACAGGTGTTTACTTCAAGGAATAAAAAGCACTAGAGATGATCCTGGATTCCAGCTTTCCCCCAAGCAGCTTGAAGTCACCAAGGGTCGGCTTGGCTATGTGATCTCTGCATCGCCTTGCTGGGAATAGTAGAGCTGAACATGATCTCAGCTCTCCATACTCCCCTATTCCTCAGGATTCTACCCCTCCATGGCCTTACTGCCTTGTTCTCACCAAAGATTACTGCCAAGTAGTTTTAATATTTTATTCAGCTTTTCTAGTTTGCATGTAACAAGGCACGTGGGTGATATAAAATTTAATATACTGAAAGTAGAAATCCCAGTACTGACTACCCATTCTTCTTTATACTTCTGTAGACATATACTTCTTTAGATTTTTATATAAGACATAATTAAATGTGAATTTGACCACCTTAAAAAATCTTTTACATGTCTTTATAAAGTCTCAAGTTTCATTATTCTTTTAGGGTGTTTTGTGAAGTTATCTGCTACACAAAAATACAGAAGTAAGCACTCACTCCAGCTGTTGAAGTTCCTTAGGGAACAAAGTTTTAGATATCTATGTTAGAAATGGCATATTTGAAAAAAAAGAAAGAAATGACATATTTGAGAGCATGCATCCTTGGTAGTGTTAGCCATGATAAATTTATTACATGTTTGATACATGTAATAAATTATGTTGTTTCTGCAGCAAATGATCATGTATGATCTCCTCTCTTGCAAATGCATACCTGGGATAAATCTTACTTTTTACTTAATTAAAACATGCAAAAATTTCTTGTTTAATTAAAAGAACTTCATTAATCAAAGAAAGTCCTAAGATGAGGTACAGTGAGTTTTTAAATCAGAAACACGTGTGACCTAACTTTGATACTGGGATTTGTACATCTGCTGGGAGAATCTAAGCCTTTCTACTCCTCCATTCCCTTGCCAATAAAAGGAGACAAGGAATATCTAATTTGTAGATTTGTGATAAGAATTTAAAAGAATTTAGGAAAAGCACCTGGTATATGACAGGCACTCAGCTAATTAATTTCAGCCTGGAGCTAGCTATAATTCACCATACATGTCTCTATACAGATGATGGATAAAATTTAGTAACTCCCAACACCAGAGTATGAGTGAACTGTGCCATTAATTTATTCATCCGTTCATTTTGAATGCCAACTATAGTCAGTGTCAAGCCCATTCCAATCTCTGCACTGTAATATTTCCTGTGTCTGAAATGTTCTATTTTTAAAAAATATTTATTTATTTATTTGAGAGAAAGAGAGAAAACAAGCTGAGGGGAGGGGCAGAGGGAAAAGCAGACTCCCTGCTGAGCAGGGAGCCTGATGCAGGGCTCAATCCCAGGACCCTGGGATCATCACCTGAGCAGAAGGCAGACACTTAACCGACTGAGCTACCAAGGTGTCCCTGAAATGTTCTGATATTTGTATGTCTGACTGTATCTTCCTTGGACATCCTTAAATAGTAGCATCCTCATCGCTCTCTGCCCCCCTACCTTGTTTGTCACTTACGCTATACTAGTTATTTATCTTTGTTATATGTTTTAACCATGAAAAATAGAAGCTTGGTGAAGGTCAGGGCTTCTTCATTCTGTTTATGGTTTGTAATTCAGTACCTTGAATTGTGCCAAGAACAATATATGTAATCAGAAATATTTTTGTGAATTAAAAAACTATGCCCTTAGTATAAAATACTCGCTTAAAATATCCTTTAATGATGAAATGTTGTTTTATGTTTATGGATATATTATATATATATTATATATATATATATATGTTTTTTCCTTGTTTTTGTTTAAAGTCTTTTACCATTTCAAATAATGCTCAATTACACATTATTGTACATAAATGTTAGCAGGTGAGTCTTTCTTTAGGATTAAAAGAATTCCCTCCTATAGTGTCCTTTCACAGTTTTAAAACTCAACAGATTCTTTAGACAAATGCTCCTATCTAGAGTAACTTGGAGCATGGCAAAGACCAAGACTATGAGACACAAAGTTCACGTCTGCCTTCCTTCCAGTCGGCACTGTGCCAGACATATAGATAGTAAAACATTAACAAGATTTTACTTTTCCAGGTCACGGGCTTTTGGAGTAAGCAACAAATGGGTCATCAAATAAAAATACCATTTGAGTATTTACTAGCTAGTATATTACTAGCTGTTGAGTGTTAGTTGTTAGAGTAATTTCTTAATCTACAAAATGAACACTTTGAATAGTAGCTACAATTATAAGTTAAAATGATGAATTCAGTTAAAAATGTAATAAATTTTCAAGTTTCTGCTTTCTCCATTTTATAAATACCAGGGATCTAAACATGAAGAACTCATAGGTATTTTTTAAGACATCGTATTAGGAAAATATAGAGTAAATTTTCATCACTAGTAGATGCAGCTGTAAAATATAAAAGCAATTATTTCTGGTGTGCATTTTACCTATATAATTAACAACTGCATGAGGAGTAAGTTTTCAAGTTCCTGCACTGGATTATTTAATTAACACTCAATAAAGCTACGTCTCTACCAAAATAGCTATGAGAAACAATTATAACTCAAAGCTTATCTGTTCCAAATGTACTGTAACTACTTCTAATTTCCCTAAGAGGAGTCTAGCTGTTTAATACTCATCTTAAAAGTTTAAGCTAAAAGTTTACCTATTTACTTCATAGTAACAGTGAATTGGTAACAGGCAAAGCTGAAAAATACTGAGAATCATTTGTTAATACAAATCCTATCTATTTTACAAGTATGAATATGTTGAGGTGTTCCCTGTATTTTGGTGTATCTAGTTATAATAAAACTAAAAATAAAATATAACAAAATAAATAAAATATAAATATAATAAACTTTTTTTAGTTAACTAGGACAGATCACCATCTAATAGTGAAAGACTATATTCAGACGTCAGCTTCAGAAGAGTTGTGATAATTATTCCCAAGTCCTGACACTATATTCAAGGACAGAAAGTAAAGAAGGTGGAATTTGGAGTTGGGAATTAGAGTTCTAACACTGGTTTCCCACCTAAAAGCAGTAGGACCTTTAATAAATGTCCTTACCTTTGATGGGTCTCAATTCTTTCATCACTAAAGTAATGAGTTTAAACTAGAGAGCATATAAAGTCCTTTTCAGCTGTTAACATGTGTGACTATATTGGAACCAAATCACCAAAGGGGTTAAATTCTTTTTTTTTTTTTTTAAGGTTCTGTGAAAGTATTAGAGAACTGGAATTTGCACATATTTTTTATTAGAAAATACAGATCACCCAAGTCAACCCAGTACTCTTATTAGACAGCTAATACCCTGGAAAGATTCCACCTGCTCAAATCTCAGGAGAGCTGAGTCCCTGGGTAGGCCTGGTACAGTAGTACTCAGGGAAGCTCTCAGCTGTCCTCGGGGAGGAGTCAAGGTGGAGCACCAGCGCACCTGGGATAAAACTGGGTCTAAGACAAGGGTGTCTCCAAATATACTTCATATTTTAGTCTAACCAATTTTCTTCTTCGAATGACTATATTTAGTGTCATGAACTTGACAATATGAGTATCTATGTTATTCATTATGAGTTGAAAAGTTTCCTCAGAAGCTCAGAGAGAACAGAGGAGAAATGGGGTTAATTGAGAACAGACGTTTGAAGGAGCTTGGTATTGAACTCCTACTTCATGAACAGAAAGATGGAACGGGGCGAACTGGATAGCGTGGGCAAAAGGCTGCTTGGCAGGAGTGGGGAATTCACGAGGAAGCAGGTTAAGAAGAGGCCAGGCAAGGGAGAGAGAACAGGTATAGCTTAGCATATTGAAGATAACATTCAGAAGGTGGTGTTAGATCTGAGGGCAAAGGAGACTCACTGAAATGGAGAGACGAAAGCTTCAAGAGATTGGTATAGAAAATGATGCATCAACGTTGTCTCAGAAACCTGGAGATAGGAACCAGAATGTGGAAAGCCAACATAGGGTAAATTACTGGGTTTCATATCTTAAGTAACTGGGAATTCTACCAAAAAAAAAAAAAAAAGAAAGAAAAAGAAGATTTTGTAAGCTACAAGAGAAAGAATAGGGAAATTAAAACTATGTAATAGAGAACAGGTATATTAGATTTTATGAAGTCAAGTATAGAGGGACTGACCACATTTTGGGATTAGAATAAACATCAGAGATTATTACTTAATTTATGAGAAGACTGAAACATAAGAGAAACTATCAGAAAGACTCAGTTACTTAGTTATTCACAGAGCTGGAAGTAGTAATAATTCTTCTGACATCAAGTTTATATGTATATACATATTTTTTCTATATCAGGATCCCCTTTCTTGGAAATTCAATATTACAAAAGTATTTGAGTATATTTGGATATACTTAGGCCGATATAGGAAAATATGGTGTTTCCTAAATCATTGAAAAAATATATAATATGGGAAAAAAATGGGTGCACAAGCTTTTTTTCCCCCAACAAACTTGGAGACAGCAGAATTCCACATATTAATTTATTCATTCAATATATGCTTGCTTCATATATTATGTTAGGGGATGGGGTTATAATCATGAAAAATACTTTGCTCCTAATCTCAAGTAATTCCTCGACCAGCGGTGCAGGTAAATAGGAAAACAAACAACATGAACATGGGGTCATAAATTCCATAACTGTGCACAGGAAGCTGTATGAACCGAGGGAAAGGGCGAACAGACCCAGTTTTGTTTAGTCAGAGAAAACCTTCTGGTGGAGAAGATATTTGAGAATGAAGAGCAGGAATGATTTAGCCCAAGACAGAGAGGAGAAGGGAATTTTTCAGCTAAAGACAGCTTCGGGATGAGCACGAATTGCTGCACTCAGTTACAAGTTTTGGAGGGGTGGGTTTGGGAGTGGAGGCCGCAGAAGGGGCTGGGATCAGCTCAGGAAGCCTTTTGTCTGCAATGCTACTGCGTTCACCATTCACACTCCTCATAGATGAGGCACTGATAAGGCACACTGAGTAAGACAGTGATGATTGGATCTGTGTGTTAGGATGTTCACTCCGATACTAATTGGAGACAACTGTTTGGAGTCTGCAGGACCAGTAGCAAGCCGTTTCAGACCTCTACAAGAAAAATAAAAGAGACTCTAATGAGAGAGTTGTGGAGACGAAGGGTGAGATGGGAGGAACTCAAGACATGCTTTAGAAGACAGTGGTTAAGGTTTGCTACCAAATGCACACTAGCAGAGGGTGGGAAGTAGAGACTGGGTGTCTCCCAGACCCCTGATCCGGATGACTGGGGAGTGGGCAGTGCTAGTAAGAAAGAGAGAGAAAGGGCACCTGGGTGGCTCAGTGGCTTAAAGCCTCTGCCTTCGGCTCAGGTCATGATCTCAGGGTCCTGGAATTGAGGTTGGCATTGGGCTCTCTGCTCAGCAGGGAACCTGCTTCCTCCTCTCTCTCTGCCTGCCTCTCTGCCTACTTGTGATCTCTTTCTCTCTCTCTCTCTCTCTCTCTCAGTCTCTCTCTCTGTCAAATAAATAAATAAAATCTTTAAAAAAAAAAGAGAGAGGCTGGTCAGCAGTGGTCAGGGGAAGAGTGATATGGTAAGAAGATAAAGGGAAAGCATTAATAATGAGAACACCTAGTATGTATTAGACATTTTGTAAAGGTTATGTTTTTAATTCTGATGATTGAATTTCAAGAAAGCAAGGCTCTATCTCTCTATCTATCCACCCATCTATCTACCTACCTATATATCCTGTCCCATTTCCAGATATTTTAGAAGCACACAGTTTAAACTCCTATACTTATGATTCATCAATTCATGCTCCTTCCACTTCATCCTTCTGAATGAATCTCAACAGGGCTGCAGCTGAGCTCTAGTCATTCCACATAGCAATCCCTATGCGTTGAGGAAATAAACAACTAACAGAACAAAACAGAAACAACAGCAACAACAATAACAACAAAAACACTTTAAAGCTCAAATATTTAATGTCCATGTTTATAAAAATGCTGGTAATAATATTACCTGCCTCACAGTGATGATATCCAACATGATGTTATGTGGAAGTATTTTTGTAAAATAAATGTAATAAATGTTCATTACTATTGTATCAACATTACTATTGGGGGTTATTATGAAAAACTAAATTTCTCTTTTTAAGTCTGATTAGTTGAGATTTAATGTACAATACAATAAAAATCATCCTTTTTCTATGTAGATGTTGATGAAATTGATCAATGTATACAGTCCTATACCCGCTGCTGTGATTGTTACATGGGAGATTTCCATCACTCACAAAAAGAGGTCTGTTATGGGATCTTCCAGTCTATGCCCTGACCTCATCTCCTTTTGCCAACTCATTTGACTTCTGTTTCTGTCATATCACTTTTTCCACAGTTCCATACAAATGGATTCATCAGTATGTAACCTTTTTGTTTCTGGTATGTTTCATTTAATATAAGGCTTCTGAGAATAATCAGTGTTGCTGGTAATATAGGTAGTTCATTCTTTTTAACACTGAGTAGTATTCCACAGTATGGATGTGTTATATTTGTTTATGAGTTCACCGACTGATGGACATTGAGATTCCCCCCTCCACATTTTTGCTCTTATGAATAAAGCTGCTATGAATATTTAAGTGTATTGAAGTGAGGGTTTTCTGAATCATATAAGCGTACATTTAACTTCATAAGACATTGGCAAACTTCTCCAAAGTGCACTCTCATCAGCAAGGTCTGATAATTCTAGTTGTTCTATCTCTGTACCAGTATTTGATATTTTCAGTCTTTTTCACCAATCTAGTAAATTTGTAGAGATATCTCACTGTTATTCTGCATTTCCCTAATTACTTAGAATGTTAAATGTATTTTGTGCATTGATATTTTATCCTTTGTGTTTGAAGGATGTGAAAAAAAACTCTTCCCATTTTTGAGGAATTTTTGCATCCCTAGTGTTGAGTTTGAGGAGTTCTTTATATTAAACATTTCATACAGGTTTTTACAAGATAGCTGCTTTGCAAAATAGTTTCACTGAGTCTCCAGTTTGCCTTCTCATTTTCTTACTGTATTATTCTAAGAACAAGGGTTTTTTAATGTTCCTGAAGTCCAATTTACCAATTTTATGTATCATACATTTTTGTCCAAAAAAACCCCACTTCTCCTTAAACTAAATCATAAAGATTTTCTCCTATGTTCTTTGTTGCTGCAATTGTATAGCCTTACCTAACATTGAAGGATATGATCCACTTCAAATTCAATTTTGTATTTGGTGGGAGGTATGAGTGAGGTCATTATTATTTTTCAGCACACAAGTATCAAACTGTTGTGGCATGTTTATCGAAAAAATGCAATTCCTGTCACACTGAATTACTTACTCATTGAATTACAATTATTACTGAAAATCAATTAGCCATACACATGGGGATCTATTTCTGACTTTTCTCTTCTCTTCCACTGACCTATATGTTTTATCCTTATGTTAATACCACACTCTCTTCATTACAGTACCTTTATATAAGTATTGAGACAAGTAATGTGATCTTTGAGTTTTTTCTAAAAAATCTTTTTTTAGTAGGAAAATTTCTGCTTTTTGATTGCGTGAAAGTATAAAAACGAAAATGAAAATCATACAAATTTGTACCAATAACTATGATTAACAAGTGGACATAGATTCTTGCTATTTTTATTCTATAATGTTTATGAAATTATTTTAATATATAAAAACATAATAACTTTGCTATATAATTTGGCATGAACAATTTATCATGCTTGGAATTATTACCTTTATTTGAAATTATTGTAATGAATATTTCATTGTATAGAAGTATCATATTATGATGCCAGTACTGAATAGTTATGGGTTATTTAATAATACTGTGATGAGCTCTCTTTTCCATAATTCTTTGTTTACATCTCTGCTTATATCCTATAGCTTAATTCCAAAAAGTAGAAATACTGGGTCAAAGAGTATGAGGACTTTCAAGACTCCCCCTCCATACCAATGCACAAATGGAAACAGAGCTAGAAATGGAAATATATTATTCTACATTACCCACCAAATTTATATTCTTATCAGACATATAGAAAGAGCTCATTTTCCCTAATTTTTTACAAAGACTGAGTTAAATTTTTAATCTTTGCCAATTTGATGGACAAGAATGAACCCTCATTATGACTATGAAAAACCTGCTTTGATTACTAGTGAGGCTGAATGTTTTATAACTTAATTGGCTATTTGCATTTTTCCATGGATTAACTACTGGCACACTGGGCAATTCTTCTTTTGGGTATTCATAAGTTCTCAATGATTTGAAAGGAGTCCTTGGTGTTGTTTGCAACATATGTTGTTCATGGACCAACACAAATACTAACTTACCCATACGTTATCAGAATTCTCTGGCCTTTTAATTTTATTTATGGTTATTTTTAAAGATATTTTTTGAAAATATATGTTGCCAAGCTGGTCAATACTTCACACTGTTTTTATTTTTCACTATGACTATTTGATATTCCATTGTTATGTACTTTAAATAGTTCTTCTGAACCCAGAAATCAGAAATTCATTCATAATTTAAAGTTATTTTATAACTTCTTTTTGAAAATTTTTACCATTTGATATGATGTTTTTTATTATTCTAACTTCACAATATAGTTTCATAGCTGGAAGGGCAAGAAATTCTTACCTATCATTTAAAAACTATATTTCAGGACATTCTATGATTTTTTAATTAAAAATAAGAAAAAGAGGACAGTAACTCTGTGATAATTTACAAACGTGTATTTGACCTCTAAGTTAAATAGGGAAGAATCGTCATTTTTAGAAATACTCAAGTCTTCCTATCCTAGCTTTATTTCTTTTATTTTCTTCAGTGATTGAGACTTTTAATTTTTGATTGTAACTTCGAAATATTTTATATTAGAATTATTATTCTAATTTTTGCTCTCTGATACTTCCATTTTTTTTTTATTTTTTTTAAAGATTTTATTTATTTGACAGAGAGAAACACAGCCAGAGAGGGAACACAAGCAGGGGGAGTGAGAGAGGGAGAAGCAGGCTTCCCGCTGAGCAGGGAGCCGGATGTGGGACTCAATCTCTGGTCTCTGGGATCGTGACCTGAGCTGAAAGCAGTCGCTTAACCAACTGAGCCACCCAGGCACCCCTGATACTTCTATTTTAAAAAGGAAGTGTGTCATTGACCAACAGAATTGTGCATGGTAAGACATATTTAATGAAAATAAAGTTGTTTGGCAGATTGTCTTTTTAGATCTTGGAAATCAACCATTTCCCTTTTCTGTTACATCAGACATTTTGAGGTATGGTGCAACTGACCTTTGCTAAATGGGGAAAAGGCTATCTTTTACTTGATATACGGAACATATGGATTGGAGAACTTCTTTCTTATCTTGATGGAAACAATGCACAGGTATGGCAGGGTCCCCAAAACAGAACAGGGACTAGTTCCTTGCTTTTCTATTTGGAAAGCCAAATAATAATAATAATAAAAAATCCTAATCTTAGGAAGGAGGTCCACAGTTAGCAGTCTGCATAACTTCCGGTTAGGATTGAAAATGGTGGCTTTGGGGAGACTTCATAAATGACTTTAAACCACTGAATCATCAATAAATTCTGTCACTGGTTTTTTTTTTAATAATTAAAACATATATATCTTGCTCTCTTCTCATCACTTCCTGGATCTCTTCAGTTTCACTTTAGTGAGGGTTAGCAAACGAAATGTTGACATAAAAGGATCAGTTTATACTATTTGGAAATTTGGAATATACCTTGTAGTTAGCAGTGCTCTTATTTCCAGAACGGATGCACTATCAAAGTATATTTGACCCAGAAAGCTTTACTAGTGGACTATTTAAAAGTTAAAACTTTGTAACATGCATAGGTACTGAATTCTCACTGAGCACGCGCTCCCTGGAATTTGAAACCTGGAATGGAAAAAAAAAATTCTTCTCTACACACGTAATAAAAAAAATAGAAAATATACTGTTCATGGGGCGCCTGGGTGGCTCAGTTGGTTAAGCAACTGCCTTCAGCTCAGGTCATGATCCTGGAGACCCCGGATGGAGTCCCACATCGGGCTCCCTGCTGGGCGGGAAGCCTGCTTCTCCCTCTCTCACTCCCCTTGCTTGTGCTCCCCCCTCTCTGGATGTGTTTCTCTCTGTAAAGTAAATTAAAAAAAAAAAAAGAAAAGAAAATATACTGTTCAGGAAGCAGTAACATTGATTTTATAATCTGTACTTAATTCATGGGACTTGCTAAGATTTCTGGATATTTTCGAGCACAGTTAAGTTTTAGATATACATGCGATATTTTAATACTTCAAAAAAGTAACATGTCATATAAATTTTTGATAAATCTTATTTTCTCCTTGTTTATTTCTAAATCTTTGCATTCTCATACTTTACTTGGGCGCTTTCGCTGAGCTTAGTGGAAGACTAGCAGACGGTGAGTACTGTATCAACACTGCCATCCATATGTGGAGGAATTCTTGCCTTGCCTTACCTCAAGCCAAATGAATGGTATAAAGTCATAATAAAAAAAAAAAAAAAGAACTACACCTGGTCTCCATCTTTCTTCAGACTTACTAACTGAAATCACTGTTGTATTCATCATCTGTGATTTCTGATAATACGTGTGTATTTACTACATTATTGCTCATTTTGTAAGTACTATTCATTTTATGTATCAAAGGTTTCATCTTCATCAAGTTTCCATGACCTTTGTTTTAATAATAAAGATTCCTTGCATTGAAGAAGGAAATTCAAAAATTATAATGCCATCATAAGCCAGAGTTAGAGGTGATGTGGTTTTAATGAGGATGAAGTGTAAGTGAAGAAGAAACTGAAGGTCTGATTAGACCTTGCAGTGGGAGTTACTTTCTCAAAAAAGCCACATCTGAGAAAAATCAAAGGTTTAAAATGCAAGATATTCCATATCCGTGAGTAGTCACTTTAGCTCCAAATAGGGAAAATTAATATTTCTGTCAAGAAGCCACCAGATGTAGAATTTGGGCAATAAACTCTTTTAAATTGGTGGAAATATTTTCCCATTCATCTTAATACTAATTTACAATCCAAAAGTAGTTGAGAATTTGAATGAACACTCTCTATAAAATTCACAAATGTGGGTATTTTTAAACCTGTAGCATTTTCTTGATAGGTCTTAGAAGTACCTAAGAAAATTAGTTGATTTCAGTGGATATTATTCTCTCATTAAATTTCAGGAAAAACACTAGATATTTATCACTGTTTTATCAAAGTAGCTTCTTCCATGAAAAAGTAGACCCAACTTAGAGGTTAGGAACATCTCCTGAATATATAAAGGGACAGGAATTGTCACAGCCAGAACTGTAATAGCATCTCTTGTTTGAGAGTCATGAGTCATTGATCTCTTAAGTGGGTGACTTGATCCAATCATTCACTTTTTTATATTTTTCTCAGAAGATTACGTGATTCATTTTTTAAGTCACACACACACACACACACACACACACACACATACACACAACACACACACTTCTTACTGTTTCCTGACTCTCTACGATTTAGTAGTCAAGCAGGCAATCTAAGGTTTCTTGAGTTTTGAAAAGGATTTGGGGAAACTTAATTTCACATGAACGATAAATGCCTAGTAAATCATTTGAGTGTGATGGATTGCATTTTAAATCTAACTATTTCAAAGTACTGTTATTAGTAAGCATTGCAAACATACCACTATATGATTAATGAAAACTTTCCTGTATGCCAGGTAATATTCTAGGCATCTCATATCCATTGTTTTCTTCCACACAAACCTACAAGATAGGGTTGCAATGACCAACTTACCTATGAGGAAATGGAAGCTCAGAGAGAATCCACATGGCCAAAGAGTTGGCATGTCACAGAGCAAGAACTTCTAACGTGGCATGGGTCCAAACTGCATGGTCTGTCTGTCTTTGACACTGTAGAATGCTTGGTAAGACTGACAGCGTGAATTTCCAAACTCTTTGGGGCTCTCTTTTGTCCCATTTATTCATTTAAAAAATATCAGATGCCTCCAATATTCCAGGCAGTGTTCTGGGTGCTCAGGATAGAGAACACAAGTGAATACAACAAATAGAATCCCTGATACCACATTCAATTGAGAGAGAATGTGTCATAAAGAAATTAACACATGGATACAAAGATAATTACAAGGTGTATAATGCTATTAGAAAAAAATGACACATGTTTTGAGAATGTAAAATGGGATCTTGTTTAAGTTTGGAACCGGCACTCTCAGGGAAGTCTTTATTGAGGACATAACATTAAAGACCATCATGTAGACACCCTTTCTGGTTTATGTAATACCTAACATACATGATATCGATTGCTCAAATTATGCAGTGGTTAATCCTATTTTTTAAAATTAATTCTAGGGGGTCTTCTGAGTAGTAAGGAATGTTTTGAAAAATGTTTTTTATCCTGTCAGTTTAATTTATAGTAAATATTTTAATTCCAAAGTACTGCAAACAATTTTTTTTAAAAAGGAGACTAACTGTTACTTAAAAGTTAAAATTGTTACTTAACTATGAGAAATGATTTTATGACAAGCATCATTTCAAAAAAGTGAGAAATTGGTCAAGATTCCTCTCCATGGCATTCTGGAATTGCTTTTTGACAAGATGGCCTTTCTCAAATCCCAGCCTTGGCTGTGCTAATGGTGATTAAAACCTTATTTCAGGCCACCTTTTAATGGTAAGATGTCTTTCTGCCTTCTGAATTATTGTTCTTTGTATTAAGTTTGGTACTACTTGACTTGGTTCATTATTATCTAGTAATATTGGATCTTTATCAAACTTGATGAAATGTGTATGACATTCACTCGACAAACATTTATTGAGCACCATCTATAAATAGGGCAGTGTGTTGATCATGGTTGATAAAACATGACTTATGCCATCATAAAACTTGTGAACTCACAGGAGAATAAGGACAAGTACATCTGTGCTTATAAGACACTGGTGAGCACTATGGGAGAGAAAGATGAGAGGCACACTGAAGGCAGAGAAATGGGCATTAAAATTGGACTGGAAGAGCTAGAAACACTTCTCAGAAAAAGAGGCTCCTGAGCTTTATCCTGTCAAAAATATATAATTTGGTTGGTGAAGACACTGACAGGGTTTTCTACTTGAAATAAAATATACAGCTTCATCCCTTATTAGCATAGCCCATTAAGAGCTGATGATGGATTGAATGAATTTTGAATATTTTTATCCCAAGTGTGGGAAAAAAAACACCTCTTTATAACCTACTGCACTGCATTTTTTAAATACTGAGTTAAAGTTAAGATGTAGCTGTAGTTCACAGGGCCGGCAAGCATCTGGGAGATGGAGTGACACTAGAGCTGAGTCTTTCAATATTATATTGAGTCTATTTTAGTCTCTATTAGGGAATCAGCAAACAAAGTGAACTGATCTGGATCCATGAAGATAAGGATGAAAGTGCCATAAATAGTCCTTATCTTTCCTGACCATAGCCATCGTTCTTCTCTAGGGTTTGGGCTTTTTCTGTAGGGATTTTCTGGGAGGTGAAATTGAAAGATTAATTGGCTGAGCTAGCGAGGCACTGGGGAGGTGAAAGGCAATGCTGCTTAAAGACAGGATTACACAGCCGTAGAGAACTCACATCTCCCCTTGTTCCTAGAACTCAAGACTAGTCATCATTACACATTTAATACAGTTACCTCAAGAATTTTTATGGAGAATCTACTACAGGGCCAAATCCTCTGCTAGGATTCACAAATGAATCAGACATGGTCTCTGCCTCCCTGGAGCTCATGCTAGAGCAGAGAGACCTAAATTAACATAAATTCATGTGAGAGAATGTAATTAGCCTATTGATGGAAATACTCATGGTTTAGATGAGCAGGAGTAAGCAGAGAAGATTTTTTGTCAGGAGGTGATGTCTGAAGTGCTTGCCAGAAAGTGAGTAGGTGTTCAACAGGCCAATGAGGGCATTTTGCACAGTGGCAAAGCAAGAGGGAAGTCACACAGGGGTGTAGCAGCCTCAGCCACGGGGTATGCATGAGAGTTGGGAGGGAAAACCTGCATCAAAGGGGGAGCAGTGAGAGACAAGTCTGGAGGGGCAAGCAGAGGCTAAGCAGCTCCTAACACCACACTGAGGGAGCTCAGTATTAGTGTAGAAGGTGAGGAGGGGCATTTAAATTGTACAAGCTTAATAAATAAAACTTGTAGACTAATGTTCAGAGCAGCTTTAGTCCCAATAGCCTATAGGCAGATATAATGCAAGCATCCCTCAATTGATTAATGAATAAATAAAACAGACTTATCCATGAAGAATTAGAACATTAGGCTAATGGAAAGAAACCAGACAAGAGGCCACAGATAGCATGATTTCATTTACATGAAATATCCAGAATATACAAATCCATAGAGACAGAAAACAGACTTGTGGTTACCAGGGGCTGAGGGGAGAAAGGGACAGGGCATTGCCTGCTGAATGGGTAGGGGTTTACTTTTGGGGTAGGGATAATGTTCTGGAAGTAGTTGGAGGTCGGGGGTTGCACAAATCTGTGAATGCACTACATGTCACTGAAATACACATTTCCTAACAGTTAAAATGGTAAATTGTATGTTATATGTATTTTACCACCATAAAAATTAAATTAAAATCTTAACTTAAAACTAAGGGAGGTGACAGGGATAGTGATACCATTGTAGGGGAGCAAAATTTGCCACCTTAAAAATGTATCCTTTTGGCATGTGGATTATTTCAGGATGTGTCTTTTTTAGAAAATGGAAGATTCTTCTTTTTTTTTTTTTTTTCTTTCTTGCCTCTCCTGCAACTGCCTAAAAGAATTTAGACACTGGACCTGTCCCAGGAAAACAGCTATCACCATAGATAACTACATTATGATATGAATTAGGTATGATGGACAGGGAGGGAGCTAGCAAGGCCTGTTGGGTCAAAGTTCTCTCTATGTTCCATTGTTTTGGAGTGGCCCCAGCAGTGAAGCCTGGCTGGTTCAGTTGGTTGAGATCCTGCCTTCTGCTTAGGTCATGATCACAGGTCCTGGGATAGAGCTCCACACTGAGCCCTGCATCGGGCTCCCTGCTCAATGGGGAGCCTGCTTCTTCCTCGCCCACTCCCCCGCTTATATGTTCCCTCTCTCTATATATATGTAAAAAAAAAAAAAAAAAAAAAAAGGAATGGCCCCAGCAAACATTTGTTTACCAAGCATTTTTTCTTTTTTTTCTGCAAATTCCCTTCCTTTCCTTTAAAGCCCCAGACACATATCCTTTTCTCCAGAATAACATATATACATCATTTTGCCTCTCTTTGGAAGTTCTCATGTTTATGTGAATTCTCTGTGCATGATATAATTAAATTTGATTTTCCCAATAAACTGACTCATGACAATTTGATTCTTAGAACAGCCAGAAGAACGTGAAGTACAGAGGAAAATTTCTCCTCTTCAATACCATGAACATTCATTTTGTTATACATGTTACACAGTTACATGTGCAGGATTCAGGAGGTGAGGTGGGGTAGAAGATGCCTGCTATAAAAATTGGCCTGGCAATGTGCTCCTAGGGGGCCTTCTGCCAGGACCTGGAGGCCCTCTTGTGTCCCATCTGGATTCACTGTCCAATGCTAGGATATCCACCAACTTGAGTACACAGTAGGAACTCAAGAATCTGAGTGCATGATCTTACCAAAACAGGTTTTCAGTGTTTACACTGTCTTGAGATTATTATGTTGTGACCTATTTCTTTTTTTTTTAAAGATTTTATTTATGTATTTCGCAGAGAGAAACACAGCCAGAGAGGGAACACAAGCAGGGGGAGTGAGAGAGGGAGAAGCAGGCTTCCCACCAAGCAGGGAACCCGATGTGGGGCTCGATCCTGGAACTCTGGGATCATAACCTGAGCCGAAGGCAGACGCTTAATGACTGAACCACCCAGGCACCCCGTGAACCTGTTTCCTTAAGTGGTCTTTCCTCATTCTCTCGAGACTGATTTTTAACTTTCAGTTAAAGTAGGTTTACTCCCTTTCTCACATTACTAAGCAGTATTACATTATATCAGAATATGCTTCTTCTTCAAGGATACTAATTTAATGGCAATTTCTCTTGTGCTATCATTTTCTATTTCAACTCTAGAAGAACTTATACATCTGGGTTGGACCGTGCTGACATAATGTGATCAGTATAAATCATGTCAATCCAGTGAGTTGACCAAACCCATATTATCCTTGGATTTCCTAATGAGAAAAATCCAGGCTCATGGTAATTAAGTGGCACGGCATAAATGTTCTCAAGGGTCTCCATATTCAAAGTGGGGATTAGCCCAGCACAGAGGCTAACTCTAGGCCCTTCAATCCCAGGATGGTGAGCCCCGTCAGCTGGTTTTAAACCAGCTCTTGTGGAATGATATTAAACTTCTGTCCACCTCCTTCTCTTTGGTGGACACCTCTTGTCCTCATTGCTGAGCCTCTAAACAGAAATGTGGCCTACCCTTGTCTACATACTCAAAAGCCTACCTCTTGGTCCTCTCCCTGAGGTGATCTCAAGTTTGGGGAATATAAGTGTCCAGAGTGAAGGAGAAATTGAAACTCATCTTATGGTCTTGCTGAGTTTCCAAGAAGTATCCGTGACTCTAGACCCAATAGAGTGTCTTTGTGGCATCACAGCACACAACACTGTGAGGGTGGGAAAAGTAAAAATTGTCAAAAATAAGAACTTCCAGTTACCAGATAAATAACTTCTAGGACATAATGTATACTATGGTAACTATCTTCACTAGTACTGTATTGTATATCTGAACATTGCCGAGAGAGAGGATATTAAAAGTTCCCATCACAAGGAAAGAAACTGCAATGTGTGAGGGGATAGACTGTAATTAAGTTTACTGGGGGGGATCATTTCATAATATGTACAATTACCAAATAATGCTGTGTATCTTGGACTAATACACTGTGAAAAAAATAAAAAGAACATATAAGATAGTCTATGGAATGCAATGCCTTTTTAACCCACACAATTGTGATGACTGTACCTTCCATGAAACACTTCTCTTCGGATTTATAATTTTTTCAAATGGTCTTATCATCTTCTAATATAAGTCGAACAAGAAAACTATGGTAACTCAAGGCCCTTGCTGACTGTTATCGCCTGGGCTTATATGGTAGATGTCTTCTTCCTGCTACACTCAAAAATCACATGTCGCTACAAATTAATCCATTCTAAAAATAAAAAATAAATCATGCACCTCTGGGTAAATAAGCAAGCCACTCTACACTTCTGGAGGTTGCATTCAGTAACATCCAGATGACTAATATAAATTCATTTTTAAGCTGCATCTGAATGGCAATACCCGTGACACTATTGGTAGGAGGTAACTAGTACTGGAGTTTAAAATATGATTAAATCAAATTAGTTATTATTTTTTAACAATGATAAGTTTCGGACACTCATGAAGCACTCTAGGTTTCAACTGAGACAGTCCTCCCACCCTATATTCCATGTAAACTATTGTTACAGACATTATTAAATCCTTGAAGCAACACTGTGAGGTATTTTGCCATTTTTATAGAAAATTAAACAACATCTTAAAGATTATAAGTGGAAAACAGAACAGGAAACTAGACCTGTCTGACTTCAAAGCCCATTTTCTTCACCATTATTCCACAGAAGTATAATTATCTTCCACATTTCATATAAGAATAGCCCATGTAGGGGCGCCTGGGTGGCTCAGTTGGTTGGGCAACTGCCTTGGGCTCAGGTCATGATCCCGGAGACCTGGGTTCGAGCCCCACATCGGGCTCCCTGCTTGGCGGGAAGTCTGCTTCTCCCTCTCTCATTCCCCTTGCTTGTGTTCCCTCTCTGGCTGTGTTTCTCTCTGTCAGATAAATAAATAAAATCTTAAAAAAAAAAAGAAGACCCCATGTAAGTATATAATTATAAAATTAGCCAATAATACCACAGACTACTGCTTCAACACTGATGATTTCCTTCGTGGCTCCCTGAGTCCTGCATGTCTAGTGCTGTTTATCTTGGGCCATGTACCGTCCCAGGAGCAGGGGTGGGGAGGGAGGGGGAAGCTCCTCTCACATGTAGCTGATCAGAACTGGCACTTTCCCTTGTTCTGTGCACACGTCTTGCATCCAGGTACAGCTCAAGATCCCAAAGGATGGATTTTAGCATATCCCCAAGGCCAGGCCTCCTCCATGAGAGAGAGAGCAGTGGGAAAAATACTTCAGAGTGAAATAATGCCTCCAGGACCATCCATCCTCTCAGCCAAACCCCTCTGAGGACTGGGAACTCTCCACTGGGCCATCAGCAAGCTCAGAGTGTGGTGCAATCTTGAGTCTTACAGATGATGCCTGTGGTCTGGCACCCAGGAGGAATGCTGTGGCCTGAAACGTGGCACCTCAGGGGACCCAACAGTCACTCCTCCAGCTGCCAGTGGTTTGACCGCTTTATTCTGTCTTCCCTCAGTGACAGAAGGCCACCAGGGTGGCCTGAAAATTCCACTGGTCTTTCTCCTTGCAGCTTCTCTCTGATCCTGCAGGGGAGGACTGTCCTATCGGCGCCTGGGAGCCTCCTCACGGAGGTGTGCTGAGGCCTGGCCAGCCTCCATGGGTCAGGCCTCTTAGCACTGCCTCCAAATGAGAGCCAGGCTGTTTCTTCCTCACACTACAGGCCGTCCATGCCCTCTGCAGATTTGACTAAACAGTTCTAAATACTGAGTTGCCACCAATACACCGCCTGTTTTTCTTTATACCATTTTGGTTCATTCTCACAACCATGATGTTGGCCCACAAGCTACTTTAGCTTGGCAAAAATAGAAAAGTCCACTAATGATGCAGGGATATTCATACCTGAATTTTTGCTTAAGAGGAAGTAGGTTTTCATTACCTCCAACCTCCTGGACACATTAAAAGTGAAATATGTTTTAATAGTTACAAAGCAGTTACACAATTTTTTCTTCTTTAGTCTTTGCACATTTTATATCCAATTTGGAAACTATTCCATAATTCTTCAAGCAGTAATTATTTGTAAAATTGAATACACTAGGTCTAATCTATACTCAGTAGTTTTAAATTTTAAAAAATACTGAATATTTATTACTCTTTTCAGAAGTAATTATATACAGAAACAGGAATATTCCATCATTTCTCTTCATTGATCTGGATTTGTCTTTTTCAGAAAAGCTCCTTAGAAGGTTGAACTTAAGTTCACTGGAAAAGTCTCTTCAATGGGGATGCCACATTTTTAGTTACAAAACAAATGCACCTTTAAGATTTTTTTGTTACCCTGTGGCATCCTTGTCAGAATTTTTCAAGTGGTCTCTACATCATTGCTGGAAAATTACCAGGAAATACTTTTATTTAGTAGAGAGTACTTTTTCAAACACCATGTATTTCCAAAAGGGTGGTTTTGACTAATTTTCTAGCAAGAGTAATAATGAGGTAGAAAAATTCATATAAATCATCTTATCTGAATCCCATTGTATATGTCTTGTTTAAATAATTTTTACATGCCACAATATTAGAAAGTGGAGGCCCAGAAACTATGCAGGTTTCTACCTTTCAACATTTTTAACCCTGACTAACATTAAGAAATATACTTTAGGGCGCCTGGGTGGCTCAGTGGGTTAAAGCCTCTGCCTTCACTCAGGTCCTGGGATCGGGGCCCGCATCGGGCTCTCTGCTCCGTAGGGAGCCTGCTTCCTCCCCTCTCTCTGCCTGCCTCTCTGTCTGCCTACTTGTGATCTCTCTCTCTCTGTCAAATAAATAAATAAAATCTTAAAAAAAAAAGAAATATACTTTACATTGTATCCCTGTACAAATGCATTCATAGTCAAAACTGAAATTAAAACTCATGAAACAAAAGGTACCTTTTTTTCTTTTTATGTGCAAAGTACTGTTTATTGTATTCTACTTTCCTACCTTCTGTGGTCTCATCGGTTGATTTCACTACCTACTAATAAATTAGAATCTATAGCTTGAATAATGCTGTTCCCGTAAAAGTCTGTTTTTTGTTTTGTTTTGTTTTGTTTTAAGATTCTATTTATTTGACAGAGAGAAATACGGCTAGAGGGGGAACACAAACAGGTGGAGTGAGAGAGGGAGAAACAGGCTTGCCACTGAGCAGGGAGCCCGATGAGGGGCTTGATCCCAGGACTCCAGGATCATGACCTGAGCTGAAGGCAGAGGCTTAATGACTGAGCCACTCAGGTGCCACAAAAGTCTCTTGTTTTTAAAATACCAGAGTCATCCACTGAGGATTTATGTATATTCTCGGCATTGGCATAACTAGCTAGTACAAGAACTGGTATCTGAAACTGGATCTCTTTATTTTCAGCCTAGTGATCTTATTTACTCAAACAACAAGTTATTTCTGAATACAACCACGGTGGAGCAGAAAATTCAAGGAGGGTGGTATTTTCAATCATAAACATGTACTTCTCCCTTGAATTTAAAAAAGATAGGGTGAAATCATGTTAAATTGAATTTAAAAAATGACTGTGGAAAGACTTAAAAGCACAAATACATGATCATTCACTACAAAATGTTTATCATTCAGCATTGGATTTTCATATGCTTTTATTCTGTTTAGACTTCATTATTTATTTTTATTCATTTTTAAATTTTACAACCCTTATTGATAGATACTCAATACATAATTACCTGCATGTATGTAAGATGTACAATTTGGTGATTCTGAATTATTCATGCTCCCATGAAATTATCCCCTCGATCAACATTTTCCTGTCCATCTTCCCCAAAGTTATTTCATGTCTCTTTGTAACCTCCCTAGTCCCTCTCTATGCATCCCCTTCCTTTTATCACTGGGAAACCACTAGTTTACTCTCTGTCACTAAAGATTAGGTTACATTTCCCAGAACCTTATATATTAGAAATCTCATAGCATGGGCTTCTGTTTTGGCTCACTTCATCCACTTTGCCTATTTATTTATTTATTTATTCATTCATTCATTAAATATTTATGTATTTATTTGAGAGAGAGGAAGACACTAAATGTCTTGAGTACCCAGTAATCCCATGATGTTTTATTTTTTAAATTTTATTTGTTAATGTGGCTAATTACAGTGACTGATTTTCAAATGTTTAAGCCATTTTGAATTGATATATTCCACCAGGTCATCATGTATTATTCTCTTAATATACTGTTGGATACAATTTGTTAAAATAATCCATAGGTGTTCAGGGCTGTCAAATCAGAATTTCAATTTGGATTTTGTTCTTGGCTACTGAAGCTGAACATATTTTTATGTATTTATCTGCCATCTCTATTTTCTCTTTGATTAAGTGTCTTTGCCACTGGGTTGTTTCTTCTTGGTGAGTGGGTAATTCTTTAGTGCTTTAGAGTGCAAGATCTACTGTGAATATGGGTTTTACAAATACATTTTTCCATTCATTCAGTGTAGTGTTGTTGGTTTTTTGTTTGGTTATTTGTTTGTTTTGCTTTGTGTTTTAATTCTCTAGCACTGACTTTTACAGAGGAAAAAAATTAAGATGAAATCCAATTTATCGCTTTTTTTAATACAAATCATATATTGATGTCATATTTAAGAACTATTTGGATGGGGGCGCCTGGGTGGCTCAGTTGGTTAAGCAACTGCCTTCGGCTCAGGTCATGATCCCAGTGTCCCAGGATCAAGCCCCGCATTGGGCTCGCTGCTCAGCAGGAAGCCTGCTTCTCCCTCTTTCACTCCCCCTGCTTGTGTTCCCTCTCTGGCTGTGTTTCTCTCTGTCAAATAAATAATATCGTAAAAAAAAAAAACAAAACAACTATTTGGATGACTCCAGATCATGAATATTTTTTATTTTATCACTCTAACCTTTATAGCTTAATATTTCACATTTAGATCTATGACCCGTATTTAGATAATTTTTGTACCAAGTATAAGGCTTAGGTCAAAGTCCATTCATTTGCCTATGAATATGCAATTGCTTCATGACCATTTGTTTGAAAGATTATTATTTTTGCTCTGAATTGCTTTTGCATCTTTTAAAAAAAAATATTTGTTTATTTATTTATTTAACTGTTTTATGTTCTTGACCATAAAAAACATCATTAGTTTTTGATGTAGTGCTCCAAGATTCATAGTTTGTGTATAATACCCAGTGCTCCATGCAACACATGCCCTCATTAATACCCATTATCAGGCTTACCCATCCACCCACACCTCTCCCCTCTGAAACCCTCAGTTTGTTTGTCAGAGTCCACAGTCTCTCATGGTTTGTGTCCCCTTCCAATTTCCCCTAATTCATCTTTCCTTTCCTTCTCCTAATGTCTTCCATGTTATTCCTTATGTTCTACAAGTAAGTGAAACCATATAATTGTCTTTCTCTGCTGGACTTATTTCATTCAACATAATCTCCTCCAGTCCCATCCACGTTGATGTGAAAGTTGGGTATTCATTCTTTCTGATGGCTGAGTAATATTCCATTGTATATATGGACCACATCTTCCTTATCCATTCATCTGTTGAAGGGCACCTTGGCTCTTTCCACAGTTTGGCGATTGTGGCCATTGTTGCTGCTATGAACATTGGGGTACATATGGCCCTCCTTTACACTACAGCTGTATCTTTGGGGTAAACACCCAGTACTGCAATTGCTCGGTCATAAGGTAGCTCTATTGTTAATTTTTGAGGAATCTTCACACTGTTTTCCAAAGCAGCTACATCAACTTGCATTCCACCCACAGTGTAAGAGAATTCCCCTTTCTCCATATCATCTCTAACATTTGCTGTTTCCTGCTTCGATAATCTTTGCCATTCTAACTGGTGTAAGGTGATAGCTCAATGTGCTTTTGATTTGAAGTTCCCTGATAGCTAATGATGATGAACAGTTTCTATGTGTCTTTTAGCCATTTGTATGTCTTCCTTGGAGAAGTATCTATTCATGTCTTCTGCCCATCTTTTGACATGATTATCTGTTTTTTGGGTGTTGAGTTTGAGAACTTCTTTATAGAACTTGGGTATCAGCCCTTTGTCTTAGTGTCATTTGTGAATATCTTCTCTCATTCCATGGGTTGCCTCATTGTTTTGTTGACTGTTTCCTTTGCTGTGTAGAAGCTTTTTATCTTGATGAAGTCCCAAAAGTTCATTTTTGCTTTTGTTTCCTTTGCCTTTGGAGACGTATCTTGAAGAAGTTGCTGTGGCCGATATCAAAGAGGTTACTGCCCATGTTCTCCTCTAGGATTTTGATGGATTCCAGTGTCATGTTGAGGTCTTTCATCTATTTTGAGTTTATCTTTGTGTATGGTGTAAGAGAATGTCTATACTGCCCAGAATAATCTACTTTTAACGCCATTCTGATCAAAATACTAGCAGCAATTTTCAAAGCGCTGGGACAAACAATCTTAAAATTTGTATGGAACCAGAAAAGACCTCAATTCACTAAGGAAATGTTGAAAAAGAAAAGCAGGGCGCCTGGGTGGCTCAGTTGGTTAAGCGACTGCCTTCGGCTCAGGTCATGATCCTGGAGACCCAGGATCGAGTCCCATATCGGGCTCCCTGCTTGGCGGGAGGCCTGCTTCTCCCTCTCTCACTCCCCCTGCTTGTGTTCCCTCTCTGACTGTGTTTCTCTCTGTCAAATAAATAAAAATTAAAAAAGAAAAAGAAAAAGAAAAAGAAAAGCAGAGCTGGAGGCATCACATTGCCTGATTTCAAGCTTTATTAAAAAACTGTGATCACCAAGACAGCATGGTACTGGCATAAAAACAGACATACAGACCAATGGAACAGAGTAGAGAGCCCAGATATGAACCCTCAACTCTATGGTCAAATAATCTTCGACAAAGCAGGAAAAAGTGTCCAGTGGAAAAAAGACAGTCTCTTCAATAAATGATTCTGGGATAATTGGACAGCTATGTATAGAAGAATGAAACTCGACCATTCTCTTATAGCAAACACAGAGATAAACTCAAAATGCTTCGGCATCTTTGACAAAAACTAGCATATTGTTTAAGTCTATTTATGGACTCTATATCTAGTTTCATTAATCTTTTTGTGGAATACAGTTATAACATCTATTTTAATACCTTTGCTTGCAAGTCTACTATCTAGGATAATTTGGATCAACTGATTTTTCTATTCATTGTAGGTCATGGTTTCCAGCTTTTTTTATGTCATTAGAAATATTTCATTGAATGTCAAACACTGTGAATCTTAGCTTTTTGGGTGCCAGATATTTTTATTCTCTTACAAATATTCTTGAGTTTTTTCTGGGACCCTGTTAAGTTACTTAAAAGGAGTTTGATTTTTCAAGTCTTGCATTTATGATCTGTTAGGTGGGACCAGAACAGCACTTCATCAGGGCTACTCATTCCACATTACTGAAGCAAAATCTCTCTGAGTACTCTATCCCATGTCCCGCAAATGATAGGGTTGTCTATGTAAGGCTGATGGATATGGATGATTTTTACACCCTTCTGTGAGAAACAGAAATTGTTCCTTGTAATTCTTTCCAGTGGTTTGCTGCTGGAATCTTGCAGCTTCTTTACATGGAAGTGTCGGTCAGTGCTCAGGGAAGCAGTTATTCTGGTCTTTAGTTCTGTTTCCATGCATATCTCTTTGACCCAGTGTTATGTCTTCTGTAAGCCCACTGTGAGTTCCATCCTTTGGCTCCAAGAGCTTCCCTGGCACCACCTGTGTGCACTCCATCCCTGCACTGTGGCTGGAAAAGTTGTTCAGTGTGTAAGCTGAGGCAAGCATGCGGCTTACCTCATTTGTTTCTCTCTCAAGGTCACTACCCATCACTTTCCTTTCTCAGTGTCTTGAATACCCTTGTTTCATGTATTTATTGAGGTTTTTTGAGCAGTTCTGGGAGGGGGAATTAAGTTTAGTCCGTATGACTCCATACTGGCTAGAGTGTAAGTCAGAATTTCCATATGCTTTTAATATGATGATATAAATCTTGTATTTGAAGAAAATTGTGTCAGCTCTTGAGAAAGACTGAAAAGAATTTCACTGAAATTCACATACTTGGAAATAAGACTTTCAATTATAATTGCATATGGCCTGTCATAGAGAAGGAGTCTTCCTTCTCCACAAGCTGATTGCAGATATCCTTAAAGACAAATTTTAATCTTTGTTGAAATGAGGTATCCAGTAAATTACACACATTTGTCAAATGACCATGAATTTCTTCCTTCCTTACTTCTCAATACCCAATATAACAATGACTAATTATGTCACCTCCATCATATTATTGAAAGAACTAGTCAGTAGTTTATCTCAATTTCTGAAGAACTTTAGTAAAAGTCTGGCTTAAGAATATGAGGTAAAAAAAGGAAAGAAAAAAAAAGGACCATCTGGAGAACAAAATGAGATTTTTTTTTTTGAACAATGTTTCATTATTTGGCAAGGTTCAGTCAGTTGGCACATTTTTCTTGACCTGGACCCATAATAGCATAAAATCTCTAACGTGTAAAAAGAAAATCATCACAATAAATTAAACAGCACTTAATTCTGTCACTTTAGCCTTTTTAAACTGCTCTTCAATTTATTTTTTGCTTTGCTTATATAACTGGACTGAAACTTGGTAAGCTAGAGAGAAATGCCACAGAGGTCCAGGCACCTGATGCTGATATGCAACAAAAGTGAAAAGAAAGAACATTTGATAATGAGAAGAAGGAATGGGGTGGGGATATATTTATACATATATGTATAGTGTTTCCCTGCCTTAAAATAAGATTGTAGGCGCCTGGGTGGCTCAGTTGGTTAAGCGACTGCCTTTGCTTAGGTCATGATCCCGGAGACTGGGGATCGAGCCCCACATGGGGCTCCCTGCTTGGTGGGAAGTCTGCTTCTCTCCCTCTCACTCCCCCTGCTTGTGTTCCCTCTCTGGCTGTGTTTCTCTCTGTCAAATAAATAAAATCTTTAAAAAAAAATAGGATTGTAGACTTCAGCTATTAGAACTTCCTGTCTAACTCAGAACTTCTCTGAGGGCTGCGGAACTATACATTTCAGGTATAGGACAAGAGTGACAATCCTTTTTCATTGGGTCAGATGACTATGTCACCAAATATAAAGGCAGTGTGTGATTCTCCCCTAGTTTTCCTTGAACAGGGCACCTTTCAGATCCCCAAGGTGCCACGTGGATGATAAATTCTCTGGATATCATATGAAGCTCATTTAAAATAGACCTTAAAGATTATGACACAGAATAAGTATCAAATAAGAACAAGATTATTTTAATTAAGCATACCATTTGTTATACTAATGAATCAATTTATGATTTAATAAAACAAAAAGGTGCAGTATTTCATTATAAATAAAGAATTAATAATGACAATCATAGGTCTTTTCTTTTCTAATAGTTACAAATAATCTTTTTTGGTTGTTTAAAAATACAAGAACATCTTGGAAACAGCAAGCATATATTTACAAAAGAGCTCATTAAAAATTACTAAGATGGCCCAGAAAGATCACAAAATTTATGTATTTATTAATATTTAGATATATATTATCTATATATCTTTACATATGTGTGCGGAGAGAGAGAGAGAGAGAGAGAGAGAGAGAGAGAGATCTCCCTATCTCCCACAAGTGGGAGAAACCCCAGAAAGTTAAGTGTGAATTTATATAGAAACGATGAAAGGTGCTTCTATTTGAAAAGCAAAACTATAAATCAGGGTATAGATCTCAGTGTTTTCCTCTCAAAATTTAGAAAACCAGTTTCACTATATTCTGAGTGTTTTCTTCTATTTACAATACATCTGTTTTTCAACACATCTTGCCTGGTTATGAGTAATATAACAACAGATACACACAAGTCTCAATACTAAGGAAAGACTTAATTAGCCCATATCTGCAAATGAATAAAGGAATCAAAGAAGAAAACAAAGACAAATAAATAATATCGTGTCTATAAATGCTAAGGGCAACAGCAAACCCCGAAATGCTCCAAAGGAAGTCAACCATTGAATTAACTCAAAATAATATGCTACTTGAACTCCAAATGTCTTCAGGCTGTTTGGTATTTTCTGTCATCTAACTAATTACTTATGTCAGTAACTGACAAACAATGCAACTATTCTGAGAAGAAAAACAAGAGATTTCAGAAACTGTGGCCCACTTTATGTTAGTTGTGGTTATGGCCCAACAGACATCGCTCTGCTATATTCTTTTCCTGAATTACGTGGGGTTTCCACTTCTTCAGAACTTGTGATTCCTTGGAGGTTTTCCTTTGCTCCCATCTGGCAGACATTTCCACACAAGCTTCCATATGAAAGGTTATGGAACTTATGTTTTAAAATAATCACTTTCTAAAAGAATGACATTAGGGCTTAGAATAATATCATCCGGGCCACGTGGGTGGCTCGGTCATTATGCATCTGCCTTCTGCTCAGGTCATGATCCCAGCCCAGGGTCTTGAGATCGGGCCCCACATCAGGCTCCCTACTCAGTGGCAAGCCTGTTTTTCCCTCTGTCACCCCCCCTGCTTGTGTTCCCTCTCCAGCTGTGCTTCTCTCTGTCAAATAAATACATAAATAAATAAAATCTTTTAAAAAAATAAAAAGCATGCAAACTTTTACTGGGATCTTTGCCTTACATTTGGGCTTTCATTAAAGTAATTCTAACCCTGATTTTGGAATAACTACTATTTTCTTTTGAACAGTTTTAAAATTTTTCTTCTAAAATTCACTTGAGGGCACCTGGGTGGCTTAGTTGGTTAAGCCACTGCCTTTGGCTCAGGTCATGACCCTGGAGTTCCAGGATCCAGTCCGGCACTGGGCTCCCAGCTCCATGGGGAGTCTGCTTCTCCCTTGACCTTCTCCCCTTTCATGCTCTCTCTCACTCATGCACTCTCTCTAACAAATAAATAAATAAAATCTAAAAAAAAAATTTAAAAAATAGAATTCACTTGATATTTATCTCATTAATGTATGTATGAATATATGCATATGTATGTATATTTATGTGTGTGTGCATATAGGTATATTATATAATATACGTATTTTTATATATCATGGATAGGAGATCTCTACATATATACATCTCATAAATACTTGCTGAAAGAGTGGAAAAATGAGAAATATGAAGAATTTACCAACAGAAAAAATTTTGATAGAGTCTCTTGGTTTCCAAAACATTGAGATAGGAACTATACTATACTTGACAGCATTTTCCCTATGCTGTGTTCTCCAATGTTACCAGTAAAAATGTCTGCTGAGGATAACCCAACAATTACTTAGGATCTATCTTTGTCTGCTTGGGTGCCATAATAAAAATAACAAAAACTGATTAGTTTACCAACAGCAAACATTTATTTCTTAGTTTACAGGCAGAGAAGTTCCAGAGCCTGGCACTGGCAGATTGTGCATCTGGTGAAGACCCACCTCGCAGCCCAGAGGTGGCCACAGAAGCATTGGGAGGGGAGCTCTCTAGGGCCTTGCTTCCAAGGGTGCCAACCTCATGCAGGAGGGCTCCATGCTTGTGACCTGATCGCCTCCCAAAGCCCTCACTCCCAAATCCATCACACTTGGGATTAGCATATGAAATTTGGAGAGGACACAAATATTCTGTCCATAACAAAGCCTAAAGAAAATCGCACTGAGATACAACTCCTTCTACTTCCTACTCTCTATACACATACCATTTATTTTCAGGTAAAATTAGGTAAAAATGGGCATTGTTGAAGCCCCAAGAGAGAAATGGAATTATAGAGTCTTTCTATAATATGTGAAGGGGTTTCTCTGGAAGTAGAAAAGTAACCCAGTTATTTCACCTTGATGAGTATGTCAAGCAGTGGATGATGGTTGTATGTCTGTGACTCTCAAGTTTCTCTTTCTCATCATTTGCCGTGAACTCCTTCCCTCTGAAACTGTTTATTTGGAAACAATAATTCCAGACTCTAATAAACTCCACTTATTGTATAGTGACTAAGGATATCCTTTTCTGAAGTGTTTACTAAATCCCAAGATAATGTGAACACAGGCCTTTATGGGAGAAAAGGCTGTCGGTAAATTAAAGACCAGCAGCTGTTTATCAATCTATGTTAGTACATTGCTATATATTATTGACATATTATATAATAGATATAATGAGATAAGGAACCAAAGACTAAAGAATTGCTGTCTTGGAGAATTAAAATGCAACAGAGTAGACAACACCATCACAAAGCTATTCATACATACAGTGTTTACTGGGCTTGAAATGACTCACCAATTTTAAGACAAAAAAAGGGGAGAAAAAAAGATTCACATAGAGTATGGATGTCCTGAGTTAAGATTAGGCATTTGAAGGCAACTATTTGTAAATTCCTCCCCCCAATGTCTCCCCGCTTATTTTGCCCCCACTCCACACATGCAGAGTAGGAAGAAGGTAGAAAAATGTAAATGCTAAAGAATTGTTCACGTGGTTTACTTTTTTACATAGCTTATTCTCTGGGTCACTCAAGAAATTTGCAAGGTATTTTAATCCCTACAACATCCAGGGGATCCCTGGAAGATTCAGTTGTGGTTATCTTCAGGTTTATACTTGGGGAAACAATGGCTCAAGGTCAAGAGAAGGAATGTTTGCCAGGAAGCTGTCTCCCCATGAATTATTTCCACAACGCATTGTCCTCTATATTAAATGCTTTTGGATGACTATTTGAGGGCAACAGGATAACACTGTGATAATGAAAGCATAGACGGATTTAAAATTTACATACTTTTTAAAGAGTTGGAAATAAACCAGATTACTTTTGCAAGTGATTCTCAAATGTAATGGGTCTAAAAACTTCTGTCAGCCTGCACAGTTATATTAATTTTTAATGTTTTTTTTTTTTCAAGTAGTACCTGGTGACTCTTCTTACCATCTTCAATTTCTTTGCTTTTCCTCTGGAGGTAAAATCATTGGCATATGCCTCCTAGAAAATATATAATAACCTTGACTAATGGTTAATGAAATTCTTCTTGAATACTGGAGAAGTAGGGAAAAAGAAGAGTACATAGGGAATTTACTGATATAATGGACCAGCACAGAGTTTGAGAAGTTTAATGGTATTTGGAGTTTTTGAAATCCTGACTATAAAAGCAGAATTCTCTATAAAAATAATGATAATAAACTTTCATATATTGAAAGTTTACCACGTGTCAGGCATGGACCAAACATGTAGTATGATATACTTTGTAGAAATGCCCTAAGGTTGCATTTGATCTTTATTTCATAGGATGCAAATCTGAGACACAGAGAGTTTACCTCCCCAAGGTCATGCAGCAAATATTACTTGGGCTGTCAAAGTGTAATGTAATATGTGAGAACTAGATGGCACTTTTAGTATTATTTTACACTGGATATCTTCCTTTATAATAGCAGTATTGCTTCAAAAGTCTGTGTATTTCTGAGGGACTGAAGTCTTGTACATAATATGATTATTTGGGCCTGTTTAGAGGTCATTTGAAGTGACCAATATTCATAATGCAAAAGTCTCATTGACTTAACTGTAATTAAATTTCACATGAATCTAAGTTGCTTTACAACTGAAAGTTGTCTGTAACTTGCATATTTTAGAGATTTTAAACTTGAGCCTTTATTTAAAAATAGAGACCTGTTTTGTATAAAATTCTAGTCATATTTCCGATGTTCTCTCAGACATGAAGGCACAAATTTACATTTAATAGGTTAATACATATTTAGGATTATATTAATACGTCCTTTAAAATGGTCCAGAACTCAATTTTCATTTCAGAATAGAATAATTGTTTCTATTGGTTTATACTGAACAGTTATCTATTTTTTTTTTTTTCAGTTATCTATTTATTAAGCAACATTTATTTGGCAACCCCATGTTCTAGGTAAACTGTGTACTAGAATCTGGGTTAGGAATTGTTGATACAATGGCTAATGTAACTAGACCTCTGCCCTTAGGAAGTTTATAAAATGTCTTTCAACACATTTCTTTAAAATGTGAGCCCATGTGGTATGTGTGAAGTTCACAGAGCCTTTTTGAAGAGCTACCATCGTGAAGAAATAGTCTGAAATTTGCTCAAAACGCTGGCCGGCTTGCACCGCTTTTGAAGATTCCTGGGAAAGTGATAGAAGGACATTAATATTCTATGTCAGTATATAGAAGTTATTTATTTGGAGAATTCAGTCCTGAACAGAAATTCTGGTTTGAAGATTACCCATTTCCCCACCTCTCTGGGGCACAGTAAGAAACTCCTCAGGGAGAGTGGAGAATAGTCCAGAAAAGACTGTGTTTATTGCACAGAGATTCTGGGTCCTCACCCCAAAATTTTAGTGTTCCCATTCTGAAGCCCAATGAGCAGTTTCCTAAGCTGGGGTTTAGCTCTTGGACCTCATCCCTAAGCCACCAAAGAGAACACTCCTTCCATGAAAGGGCGGGGAGAGGATGGGGCAGGGAGAACGAATGAAATCCTTAGAGCGAACACCTGGCTGACTGGCCACCCCCTCACCACCATTCACAGAGAAAATGGTATAACTAAGGCTTTTTCATCTTTGAGAGACAAAAGGAGAAAACAAAACTAGTCTGTACTTCAGGGTGCTCTGTGGACTCCAGGTCTGAAAATGGCAGACGCTAGGGGCGCTCCGGAGCAGCTGGAGCCTGCAGGTGCCTCTGGCCAGGTTTGAGCGAGCTGAGCACTCAGTTCCACTAAGCTGTTCCTCCAAACAAAAATCCAGCTGGACTCAGCTTAGCTCTTAGCAGTACGTGCATCTTGCCTCCAAGGCCTGCAAAGCCCTGGTGTGGCAGCTGGGCCAGCAACATTAGACCACTGGAGTGGGTAAGCAGCAATTTTCTGCCTCTCCCTACAGAGAGCATTGTTTCGAGAGCCCCACCTGTCAGCAAGGACCCACAGCAGCCACAGGGCAGAACCTGCGCATTGAAGAGATTTTTGGTTGGTGATTTCCAGTGTTGACGACAGGATAAATCTCTAGTCTTCAAGTTCTCATGGAGGAGTCCATTATCTGGCAGTGGCTCACTTATCCTTATATTAATTCCACTGAGAATGAAAGTTGAAGTTTGTCAAAAAGTGAAAAATAGAACTACCATAAGATTTAGTAACTGCATTACGGGTATTTACCGAAAGAGGATGAAAACACCAATTCAAAGAGGTACATGCACCTCGATGTTTATAGCAACATTATCTACAAGATCTACAAATTACAGAAGCAGCCCAAGTGTCCCCTGACAGAAGAATGGATGAAGAAGATGTGGTGTGTGTATACACATAATGGGCTACTTTTAGCCATAAGAAAGAATGAAATCTTGCCATTTGCAATGACATGGATGGATCTAGAGGGTGTTAGGAAGTAAAATAAGTCAGTCAGAGAAAGACAAATATCATATAATTTCACTCAGATGTGGAATTTAAGAAGCAAAACAAATGGGCAGAGGATGAAAAAGAGAGAGAAATAAACGAAGAAAGAGACTCTGAACACCAGGGAACACGCTCCTGGTCACTGGAAGGGAGGTGAGTGCAGGATGGGGGAAACCAGGGATGGGGACACGAAGGAGCCTACCTGCCTGATGAGCACAGGATGATGTAAAAGTGCTGAATCACTACATGGTACACCTGAAACTAATACTACATTGTATGCTAAGTATATTGGAATTTAAATTAAAAAAAACCTTAATAGTAATTTTAGAAGAGCTGCGGTTTGGAGTCAATCAGATTCATTCAAATCTGCATCCAAATAAGTATACCGCTCACTCGGTCCAGGATGGAGCATGCGGCGTAATTTTGGTAAACCTTCAACATAAAGTGGCAATAATTATAGTAATTCCATCCAACCCTGTGATTAGACAGTGTCATTGTGATTTACCACACAGCTTCTCGGTGGTGGGCCCTGTGCTTGGTGTGGAAATATATGAACGATGAAGAAAGGGCGATCTGAGGCTGTTGACTGGGTTTTCAGCCATGAGCAGCCCTCCAGAGACAGTGAGAAACTGTTTTGGTTACAGTGACGTGGACAGAGCAGCAACAGAATCATGACATCTAAGAAGGGTCCTAGATCGTATTATCCAAACTCTTCCTCAAAGACAAAATTACCTCTCTGATTTCTTTGGTTGAAGGTTCACATGTCTGTCTCAACCCTGAAATACATGGATATTTCCAAAGAAACCTGGAAAGCACAGAGACTTCAGAGCCGAAAAATGTAGATTTGGTTTTCTTCTCTGGCGCCTTACTAATTTTAAGATCTTAGCTCCGTGGCTCAATCTTTGCTTCTGATTTCCCACCCATGACCTAAAAAATGCTAATGAAAAAACCCTCCTACTTGACTCACAAGATTATCATGAACCTTGAGCCAGATAATGCCTGTCAAAGTCCCCTGGAAATGTGGAAACTCTGTGCAAATAATGGTGCATTTTTAAAAAAAATTTATTTTACTGTTAACAACAGAGAGAGCACGCCATTTGAGAAAGGGTGGTTTATTCACTATTCCCCTTAAAACCGCACGTGCATTTTCATCTCTGTCATTCCTCACTCATCCCTTTGCAGGGGCTATGATTTGCCTTATCACTTGTGTCTGCTAGTGCAAATGCCTGTGTTCTTATTCCTCCTCAAATTCCAATTTCTTCATCAAGTCTTCACAGAATCTAGTGTAATAAGAAAAACAAAGAGACATGTGTTTCGATCCTAACTACGACTTGATCAAGTGATGCAACATTTTTGATTCTTGGTGCCTCCCTCATAAATTGTGGAAATGTATAGCTATTATTATAAGAGATTTTAAAAGTATATATACATAAATCAGGGGCACATAAATACAACATGCAACGTGCTCCTTCTTCTACTTTGCCCACATCAAGATTTTTCTCCGTCTTGTGACTTCCTAGAACAGTGATTTTAAATAAAAATGGGCCTATGCTGTCGAGGGGTTTGGTGCATCTTTAATATGTTCTAAACTCCTTGGGAGCAGGAATTGTGTCTGACAATTCCTTCTAAACTTGAGCAGTCTGAGCATAGTGTTGGGTCAGCAGGAAAATGCCCAGTGAGTCACCAAGTTAGGAGAAGCCCATCCCTTCTGGTTGTTGATTTGTAGTTTGACTAAAGTTAAGTGTGCAGGGCCAAACTTTATCCCACAGGGAATTTCTATTGTTCCTATACCTGATGAGACTCTGGTTCCAATGAGGTTATCATACCAGGAGCTGTGTGACTTTCACAGTGCTGAGCCTGAAAAAAGAGAGGCTTGACCACCGTGATGAAGCCATTGAACTGGTAGTCCTTGAGGATGCAGGGGCTTTGGGACAAAAGAAGAGAAGTGATAGAGAAAAGTAGGGAGACCTTCCCACCTGCAGAGGACATTCACAACAGGAGGTCTTAGGAGGACCAAGGGAACAATCCTAGGCTTCCATCTTTGTGACTTGGCAATCATCAGTGTGAGCGACATAATTGCAAAATGGCTAGCTCTTCTTCACTGTGATCCCACCTGCTGGGGTGACCCCATCCTTAAAAGGCACTTTAAACTAGGAATGAGGGGAGAACCCTTCTCATTACCACCTCAGTGACTGCATCCTTTTGTCCCTATTTATCTGTGGTACTGAGGTCCAGCTTAAATATAAGATGCAGAGACCAGCTCTGGGATTTTCTTTGATTATTTATACCTCCCAAGGTCTTTGCATCATTAAATGCTGCTTCTGTGCAGAAGACAGAGGACAAAAAGTGCGTGCTGATTTTCAACAGAGGGTCTAAAAAGACTTGATTTCTCAGCACCATAATGGCACTAGTAAAAAGAAATGATGGTGGAGCATTCTTGCAGATAATTTCCAATGACAAGAAACAGATCAAAGATAGAAGGAATGTCTTTCTGGGCTCTCCAGAGAGATGCTGGGCATGATTGCATGGCACTTACAGCTGCTGAAAACAGATTAGAAAGTTAAAAGCTTTTATACCAAACCTGATTTCATTAAAAAGCCTCTGCTTTATTAATCCTGTTGTCTGTTGTTGTTTAAGTCAGGAGCCACACGATGGAAGGGCGAGAAAGAGAGAGCGGTGGAAAAGAAGATGCACTTAATCCCTTTCTCTGAAGTCAGAACGGAAACCACAGCTCGGTGGTGACACACACACACACACACACACACACACACACACACACACACACACAGGGCTGGTCCTACTGCACTTGATCCGTGCAGGTCCATCTGAGCTATCCCTGAAATATGTAACACACATACCAACTCACTCATAAGACGTATGCATATGAAACAAATGCAATACAATGTTTTCCATGAAATAAAGAATGATCACATAATAAAGAACAAATATGGCAGGATGGAACTTTGCCCCCAGGGCAAATACATTAGCCTTGCATACATCAAGTTCATTAAAGTGGCAGACACTTGGGTTTCATAATGATCAATATGAAAAATGAGACATCTCTCTTCTGAGCCATTTGGCCTACTGACTATGAATGCCTCCCCAAGCACTTCAATCTATAAAAAAGAGATGAAAGCAAAAAGCAGTGGCCAGTGATTTGGAATATCAGCAGGTAATGGAGTAGTCTTAACCAGGGTATCCAAAAGATGGCCAAGACACTTTTCAAAGCATATAAGCCTGGATTGCTGCTTGATTCTGTTAGTTTGGCTAGGATGAGCTAGGACTGCATAATTTGAAGATGCTCTCCCAATTGATTTTAATGGTCACAGTAATTTAAGGAATCTGACAGCAATATAACATTTGTGCTGTGCACTACAGGCAAACACTCAGCCTCTCTGAGTCCTGGTGCCGTCATCTGTAGACAATATCTTGTATTGCCATTACTTGACTTCAAGTCTTAGCTTCTCCAGGACACTACCATCTCCCGGTATATGGGAGATGTTTCCTGGCAATGCAGCAGTCCTGTTTAATTTTGTGACTTTTGCATTGGATGAGATACAAAGAATCAGCTGTTTCAGCTATCAAGTTACATTATATCTAGATCACAAGAAAGCTAGTTTATATAAAATTGGGGAGGGGGCTGTAATGGCTTAAATACTACATAGGCTTTCCTATGATTTACATTCATAGTTTAGCAAAATCAGAGTAAGCTTTCCCATGCAGCATAGACATATGCCCTTGGCAAGTGACATGAGGAGCTCATCTCTTACTGTGTGCCTTGCCTGAAAACTCACCATTGACCTCAGGCTCCTGCCATTAGAGACTCATTCTTTAAGTATATGCATAGGTTTATGTATATATGTATGGCGATTTATTTTAAGGAATTGGCTCACCTACTTGGGAAGATGGGCATGTCAGAGATTTGTAGAACTGCCTGGCAAGCTGAAAACTCTCTCAAGCTAGAATTGATACTCTATCTATAAAATGCCTTCATAGCAATGCTAAGGATGCATTAAATTGAATCCTGGATAATATGGTCTAGTCGAGTTGGCACATAAAACTAACCATCATACTAGCTGACAAAATGTAAACAAAGGAATAAAGATGAGGGCAAAGCATGCACCAGGCTAATTTCTTAACTTTTTGTTACAGGAAATTTCAAATATATACACAATGTAATATGACACCTTGCACCTGTCCGTTGGTTTCAACAGTCACCAACTCATAGATTATTTTATTTTATAATCCCAATTGATTTTCCTCTACCCAATGGTTTATCTTCAATCAAGTCCTAGACACCATGATACTTCACTCATAAATATTTAATATGTATATTTAAATGCTAAGGACTACTTGAAAATATATAACACAAGATTATTTTCAGCCCTAAAAGTAAGCGGTTAATAACTCTTCAATGCCCTAAAATGTCCAGGAACTGGAGGTGAGGACAATGCTGGGGGAAAGAGATGCTGGGATATCAAGACTGAATAGAAATACCTTAAAATGAAGGGGCAAGGGGTGCCTGGGTGGCTCAGCTGGTTAAGCATCTGCCTTTAGCTCAGGTCATGATCCCAGGGTCATGGGATGGAGTCCTACATCAGGCTCCCTGCTCAGCAGAGGCTCTGTTTCTCCCTTTCTCTCTCTCTCTCTCTCTCTCTCTCTCTCTCTCTCTGCCTCTCCCGCTGCTTGTGCTTTCTCTCACATAAATAACATCTTTAAAAAAAAAAGGAGAAGAAGAAGAAAGGAAAGGGCAGGGTAATGTGTGTGGAAGAAATAGAGTCTAAAAGCAAAGAAGGGCCGGCAAGAGGTTGCTACCCCTGGCAGTCCCTTTTATGTCTGGCTAAGCTGGCGTGGTGGACACATGACATTCTAAGACACTCTGGAAAATGTTGTATAATAAATTTCATTTTTATTATCCATTTTGTAAAAAAAAATAATAAAGGTGATGCTTCTTCTCAAGAAAGGCCTATCAGAAATAAATCTTGTATAGAGAAGCTATTTGTGAAGAGCCCACAAGTTTTGAAACTCTTTGGAAGAAAATATCAGGGATCTGTTCACTTCTGAAAGTACGTGCCTAATGCAGTTCCTGACACATAATGAGAAAACAGCAAACACTTGCTTTCACACAGTATCAAAAAAATTTGTTAATGCAGACTGTGAGCAAGTGTCAGCCTCTTAGGGAATTGCTCAGCTCCACGCTGAAGTAGGAAGACAGGTTTAGGTCTGGGAGAGAGGACTATGAGGGGAAGTGGGGTTCTCAGGCCCCCTGGGGGTCTTCTCAACATGCACATCCTTTATCCCCAGCTGAACTGACCCACCAGCACTTCCAGAGCTGAAAGTAAACCATGAAATTCTAGGAAGCTCCTTCTGAGAACAGAAAAAGTAGACTCTGGCCTACTTCAAATATTACCATGAAAACTGAAACTTCCAGTGGTTCCTTTTCCCCCTCCTTCTCTAGACTCCATTATCATATTTGTCTCTGAGCATAGTTTTCTGAAGTCAGGGGAGAAGGACATCATGTTCACTTTCTCTGACTGTTTAATATGTTTCCTGGCCAGTTCCAAAAGAGCGGGCATTTGTTACCTGGGGGTTGAGAATGGGGTGGAGGAAACACTGGTATTATCTGGCTACTAAGAAGATTGGCTTACATCCTATGAGTATTTCACTTGTATAATGCAAATATTCAGGGCTGCTCCTAAGTTCCTGAATCAAAGAACGTGCAGGTTGCTAGCCTATGTTAACTGAGTAGTGAGAATGTATTAATAGAATTGCATCTATATTGTGATGTATCTCTATGTACCAGAAAGACCAAAGCTAACTGGGAACATCAACGACAATGAGAATGATTTTACTGTTATTGTGACACATTTCCATCTCTACCTTTTTTAAAAAAATGGAGTTTGTATGCACAGACAAGAAGGTTTTTTTTTTTTTATGCTTTAAAGAGGATTTTTCTATTTTGCCAACAGTGGTCTAAATATGAGCTTTTGCCTTTGCTTATTCAGTGCAACTGTATCATCTCTTTGCCCACAAATGTGGGAGAAAGGTAATCATTTTGAGGGAGAACCATGAAAGACCAAAAAGAAAGTCACCTTTTATTTCAGAGTTTGAAACCAATTTCTTGTTGGCTTTGACATAAAACCCTTTCTTCTCTAAAGTAGAGACAGGATGCATGGCTCTGATCATCACATAAAGCAGAAACAAACAATAATTGGGGCCTGAAATACAGAGTCCCCTCTCAGAAGGTTCTGGGCTGGAAGAAGGAGGTTAATATTTAAGGAGTAGATATAACATGTCAGGAATTATAGGCACTGCACAAATCCCCACGACGTGGGGCACTAAGGGCTGACCATAAGAAGAAAGAGGCCAATAAAATGCTTCTTGCAAAACAGAAGGGAGATGAGGTTTACAGCACACACCAAGTATGGAAGGGAGAAGGAGTCTTACATTTTGGCTAAACAGCAGAGCAGCAGGAGGAAATGGATTAACGTGTAAAAAAAAAAAAAGGAACTAAAAGGTCACTATAAGAAACAAATCTAAGGAGAAATAAATGCATCAATCTTTGCAGTTTAGGAAACAGACTTGAACACTAATAACATTTGGAAAGACTCTGAGGCCAGCAATAGAAATATTACGACCAAGAGAAGCAGTAGAACATTTCAGTGCAAATTCACAGAGAAGAGTTAAGGAGGATTGAACACTGACTGTATTTTATATGCTTTGTTTATGCTTTTCATATAGACTATCTTTTTCTCATAAAAATCCTATATTTCCCCCATTTTATATATAAGGAAATTGAAACTTATGAAGAGATGAGATCGAGGAATGAGTCTTGAGTTCTATGAGACCCATCCTGGATTAATTAACATAAATAATACCTATTTATGGGAGATGAACACTTCCATGAAAATCACTCACCTGTCTCCAGGTGTTCCGGAAGTTCTTGGTTGTTGGATGAATGCTTTCTATATGCATTTAACCCTTTATGCACACACATACTTCTTTCCATTGTCTTATTTACCTTTTCTCAAAGCTTTTGCATTTCTAAAGTTCTGATCAGAGCTCCTACATATTTTTTCACACGTGAGGAACACTCAATGTCTAGAATGATCTGAACCAGCTCTCACCAAAACCTGTGAGTCTTAACAGCGGACATCAGCAGGAGAACACGAGGAGATTGAATGTCAGAAAACCAGTATTGGTCTTCACTTCCCTGCTCCCTCCTTGTCAGAGAATTATAGAATTCCACTAACACTAGATTTCCTTCATCGGAAAAGGGACTCTCCTGATCCTGTGGAATGCCTTATTGACCTAGTCTAAGTGGTATTTAAATAAAAGAACTCACATGCTTTAAACATGGCCCGAATGCATGGTCACTAGGACTGCTCAAAGACCCAGTGTGGGTCCTGTGCTTCCTGCCCACACAGCAATGTGGTACCTGATGGGTACACACCTTTCCCTACAGCGGTTGTGGTCACCCAGAGCCCAGAGCACATCAGCCCTTCTCTGCCAGATGTATCTTGCTCCAAATTGGTTCCTTTTTAAAAATATTTTATGTATGTATGAATGTACGTATTATTTATTTAAGGAATGCAAGCAGGGGGAGGAACAAAAGTAGAGGTTGAGGAAGGGGAAGAGGATCTAACGCAGATTCCCTGCTGGGCACGGAGCTCCCTCTTAGGACCCTGAGACAAGGACCTGAGCTGAAATCAAGTGTCAGACACCTACCAGACTGAGCCACCGTGTTCTCCATTCTAATGGAGGGGCAAATAGGGCCTTAGGACAAAAACTTCCATTTCTGAAGGAATCTGAAGGTTTAACACCTACCTTGCCTTGGGAAATTAAAGTGAGACCATTTTGTTTTGCTTTTATTAGGCTTCTAGCAGCATGTTGCGGTATTCATTTGGGTTACTCATAACCTGTACTGACACGCAGATAGGCTGCCCATGATAACGGCTACAAAGGATATGGGCTCAACAAATGAATATTCACTGCATATTTTCTAAACGCCTATCAAACAATGCTCCTAGCTAGGGGAATCTCAGAATTCTCTGTGGAGGAAAAGAAAAAAAAAATAGTAATAATTAGAGGTTTAAAAATTCACAGTAGTTGGAACACTGGAAAAAAAAATTTAAGCAACAATAAAAAAAATTCACAGTAGTAAAACTAACATTGAAATAACTTAGAAGCATTTTACTAAATCCAAAATTAAATCCTCCATGACATTATTTGAGAAAGGGGTGAGAAAAGAGGGCTTAAATTATTTGTGATATTTCACCAGGAGCTAGGAGTTTATTTGGATATCTATGACTAATGAATTTAAGAAATGATCCACTTTCTTTTAAATACTTTAAAATCTGGGTGCCTGGGTGACTCCCTTCGGCTCAGGTTATGATCCCGGAGACCCGGGATCGAGTCCCACACTGGGCTCCCGGCTCGGCGGGAAGCCTGCTTCTCCCTCTCTCACTCCCTCTGCTTGTGTTCCCTCTCTGGCTATGTTTCTCTCTGTCAAATAAATAAAATCCTTAAAAAAATAAAAACTTTAAAATCTGAATAGATTCCAATTAGTCTATGGGTAACAGACTAGTGTATATATATTCAAATATGCTTATGTAAACTATATACAATATCTACTCATATATCCACACAAAGAGTTTATCTAGCAATCTGAAATCTAGTGACGTTTTATTGTATTTCTCCATATGTACAGTAAATCTTTCCCTTGATAATCCCTAAAAAGCAATTTTATATTGAGTCTACCTCATTCTACTGAAAACGCTCTTGGTCACTACAGGCAGTGTGATGGTTTATTTTATGGAGCAACTTGACTGGGCCGTGGTACCCAGAGATGTGGTCAAACATTATTCTGTGTATTTCTGTTAAAGTGCTTTTTGGATGAGAATTAACATTTAAATGAGTAGACTGTAAGCAATGCAGATTCCTCTCCATAGTGTGATGGCCACATCAGAACAGGCAATGAATAGAGCAAAAGCTCACTCTCCTGAGCAAGCGCCAGACTCCACCAGCAGATTACCATTGGACTGAAAACGCAGTTCTTCCCTGCGTATTCAGACTGCTCCCTCATCCCATCCAAATTGGGACCCGAGTAAGTCTCTTTCTACGTATACTCGTATCCTGTTAGTCTTGTTTCTCTGAAGACGATAACTGAAAATTTCAGGGATGCTTTTGTTTCTTCTGCTAAGTCTCTGATCTAGTCTGCTCCTGGATGAGCTCAGCTGGAGTAAGCTTCAGAGCAGAAAGAGTATTAAGCTGTGGATTTGCCTCCTAGCTTCCTCAAGACCCAGGCTCATCTGATGAATGGGCTTCCACTTTTTTCCCAGTCCATGATTCCCTCTAGTCCTCTGCCTGGTAAGTAGAATGAGAGAGACAATGTAGACAGACAAGTGTATGATCTAACATTACATTAATTTCATAAGAGAAAGGAGGAAAAAAATAGATCAGTTGAAATTAGAAGCTGTTTTGTCCCTAAATGGCATTTGTCTCCATTATAGTATCATTTTCTGAAATACAGTACCTCCCACACACTTGCCTAGACCACCCTCCAAGGTCAAATCAGCTGGATTACACATGTGACCACTCATTATATTTTTACTACTGTTTACCTCATTTACATATGGTTAGAGTTTCCTTACATTAAAAAAAAATGTGTTTTCTTATTCCAAATTCTCTCCCCCATTATAATGGCACTACCCATTACTGATAAGTTAAGAATCCCAGTCACAGGAAGAGATAATGAATGCTTGACTCTATTTGACTCATTTCCTATGATCTTCTTATGGTATATATCAATGCAAGCTCTTTCACTACTCTGCCTGTCTTCTCTACTTTCTTTCCTTCTCTGCTCCTGATATTTACCATAGTCTTCCTGAAAAATTCATTTTACCTGGAATTATAATCATTAATTCATTCTTACCGACCTTTCTGATCCCCCCTATAACCAGCAAGAAATTAAATTCTAAAATATCAGAGTAGATCATCTGTTTTCTACTCTGCAAAGATCTAAGAATTAAAAGGAAAACAATGAGTACATAGGTCTTCATTAATATTTCTTTTAAGACTAATTTTCTAAGGACAATTTACATTTATCTTTAACAGATAAAGTATCGGGGCACCTGGGTGGCTCAGAGGGTTAAGCCTCTGCCTTCGGCTCAGGTCATGATCTCAGGTTCCTAGGATCGAGTCCCACATTGGGCTCTCTGCTCAGTGGGGAGCCTGCTTCCCACTCTTTCTCTGCCTGCCTCTCTGCCTATTTGTGACCTCTCTCTGTGTCAAATAAATAAAATCTTAAAAAAAAAAACAACAATAACAACATAAAGTATCTGGCTACTTTTGTGCCTTTAACTAGGCCAGTCCCCTGGAGATGATAATCAGGCAGCCTGTACTAGTGAACTGGTCCACTGACCGTAGCTGGTTTTCTTCCCCCATCCCTCCTTTCCTTCTCAATCTCCACAACCAAGTTGTGTCTTGCTCTGACTCTGCCCCCTCACTTCCTATTTTCTTTCTAGGCTTATCTTATTCCTGACATTTTGGATCTGCCTTTCCCCACCATCTCCCCTACCCTTGCCATCAGATACTTCTCTCTCCTTGTAACAGGGAAAAAATGGCTTATTGGGTTTCATCCTTAAACATTCTCCAAAAACAACTTAAACTCCTTGTACTACTATCTCAGATAACCACTGCAAGTGACTCCAGACTTCCCACCCCATCCATCTACTTGGTCAATGCCCTATTAACTACTCAAATTTCTTGAAAGAAAACTCAAGCAATCGATAGAGAATATTTCACTACCCGATTTTAAAGGTGAGAAAATCAAAGCAGAAGAATAAAGAAAAGAAGAGGTTGCTTAAGATCAAATAACACATTAGAAAAGAGATGCAAGACTCCGTTCTTCCTGCTTTCCATATTTAGATGCACCATCTCTAAGAATGGGAAGTTCAGGAAACAGATTTCACTTCTGTAAGAATTATTTTGAAAAATTAAATTGAGAAATGCCTTTTTCCCTTTAAGGAGCAACTCAGTTGTGAAGCTAGATCCAGATATGCTATAGAACGTCCCAGATATGACACAGCCCTTTCCAGAAATGTCATACGAGGAATAGAGAAGGGCCTTTGCTATAAATCATGCATTCAGCAAATCTTTACCAGGCCTCATCTGTGTGACAGACACTGAGACAGGTGCTAGTGAACAGGATGTTATACCTGATTAAAGGACTTTCCAGGCCAGCTTGCAGTAAAAGAGGAAAAAAAAAAAGGAAAGAAAAAAGCAGGAGAAGAGAAAGGAAGTAAAGGGGTTTCTAAATCTACTCCTGAGAGAGTATGGAAGGACTAATTTATAGCTAAATGCCCAAATGAGGGGTGCCTGGGTGGCTCAGTGGGTTAAGTATCTATCTTCAGCTCGAGTCGTGATTCCTGGCTCTGGGGATCAAGTTCCAAGTTGGGCTCCCTGCTCAGCAGGGAGTCTGCTTCCCCTCTGCCCCTCACCCTGCTCATGCTCTCTTTCTCTCAAATAAAGAAATAAAATATTTAAAAAATATATAAAATCTTAAAATTAAATGCACTAATGATTCCTTCCCTAGGTCTAGAAAGGACCTAAGGACATGATATAGATTAACTCAGGCATTCTCAAAGGACTCTAGGCTATAAAGAGATACCCAATGTGTCTGTGGAATTAAAATATCATTTGGGGTAGGGTTGATTAGGAGAAATATATTTTAAAAATCCTCTTAGGAGAGAGATACACAAACAAAAAGTTTGAGAAACACTGGTTCACCTCTTTGCAATATTTAATTCCTTACCAGTATTTTACTGGCTTATTACAGGAAACTTAGCACAAGTAGCCTGGACTCTATCTGAAGTTTGTAGAAAGACAGGCACCTGAATATTATCATAAAAGATCAGCCTGAGATATCGCAAGAATCTTCTAGAACAGGAAGTCTCTTTTTGGCCTTTCTGTCTGTTGAGAACGGTGATGATTTTATTGCATTCTCCATACAAAACCCACCTGAGTATACAGCTATAAAACTTGTTTCTTTGTCATTTCTTTCAGGTTTAACACACTCAACACAGCATAGAGTGAGCTGTATATCACTAGTATTTAAAGGTGTTACTCTCCCCATCAGATCATCAAGTTCAACATAGGTCTTTATTATCAGGGTATTTTCTGTCCTTGTGTTGTTGATCATCTGTTAACACAGTAAAAACTCTAGCTGTGATCCTGAATCACTAGTCTTGTCCTTCTGTTGTTTCTTTTGAATTCATATTGAAATACCCAAATTCCAAGACCCCCCAAAGACAACCACCAGAGTCCAGAGTCAAAGCCAAACAGCAAGGGTCGTTTATTGCGAGTTCGAACCTGGACCTCTGCACACTCGTTACCGGTGACGCTAAGAGGCCCCGAGCATACTTTCAGCGCAGCTTTTATAGGCAAGGACAAACAAGTTACAGAGAAGTTGGGCAATTTTTACATTTACAAGCACATGACTGGTTGACATTCTCCCTAGTTTGCTGGTCGCCTTACGACTGGCCTTGGCCCCCCAGGAAACCCCAAGGTGCCAGGTGGTCGGCTAGGGGGCTCCGGGAGTGCTCTCGTAGCCACATTCCCAGAGCCAGATGGCCATTATCTCTCGTTCTTAGATCTGAAGGCGCTGGGAGAGGCCTTGTGGTTACAGGGTGGCTATGGGGGGAGGGAGGGGCTGCTAGGTTTTTTTCTACTTTCTTAGGGTCTAGCAAGCAAGTGTACAGAAGCCAGGTGACTGTTAGAGGTATAAGGTATAATGGTC
>PITA01007472.1:68467-91273 GCA_004023965.1 Spilogale gracilis | reverse complement strand
CTCCACCCCCACCCCCGCCACACACAAGGTAGCACGAATAAAAACCTTATAAGCAAGTCAAAACTAATTACGGAAGCATTTCAAGATTATTCACATTTAAGAAAATATCAACTCTATTTGAAAAATTATCAGTGTCCCATTATGTCTAAGTTGTCTCCATACTAACTAATGGCTCCTCTCTCAGTGGCTCCTTCCGCAGAAGTCCCACCTGTTCTTAAACTGCATTTACCATCGCCAGCAATTATTTACATGGCTCTCTTCTCCAGCTTGTTTACGAACTCCTGGGCTCACAGGTTCCCACGCAAGGAAGGGCGTAAGGTACCATCAGCTTCCAAAAGAGAATAGGCACTCGAAAAAGGAGCAGCAGCAGGAGGAGACCACAATTTCAGAAACAGTATTCGTACGTTTTGATAAAGAAAAACATTTAATTACCAAAACACCAAACCAGCCAGACACATGCACAAATGACAGTCCTTCAAAAGTCCATCACAGAAGCTGGGAGGAAACTTTTGAAATCTTTCCAGTGTTGTACCACATCAATTGCCAATTCCAAAACTCATAATAAAAAATAATAAAAGTTACTTTTTAAAAAGAAAAAAAAGGTCAAACACCTGTCCATACTATCTTCTAACAAACCTGAATGGAGCAGGACTCAGGAGAGCAGGCAAAACTACCGGTGGGAAGTCCACTTCATTTTCCCCATGCCGACCTCCCAGAATGTGTAATTGTTTTAGGCTATCCAATGTTAACTAAGCTCCTTTTACTTACATAACATTCCTCATACCCACCCTGTGTGTAGGTACTATTAGCACCTCCACTTTCCAAATGAGAGAATGAAAGCACAGAGCAGCCTAAAGCGCTGCCCCTAAGTAATAAAACCTGAGGACTCCAATCCAGCGAGACTGGCCTGCAAAGCGGGGACGGGCAGACAAAGAAAACGTCGTGAACGGGACGCTATTACAACCCCGGGTCGGACTGTCATCCTACCAACACCGATTCTGCGACCGGGGGGTGGGGAAGCCCAGAGCGAGGAAACACCTGACGCGGGTCCCTGCGCCCAAGAACACGTTAAGGATACCCACGGCAAGGATCTTCCCTTCTAGCGTCTCCGGGCTGACCTGGCGCCCCGAGCACTCCAGCAGCTTCCAGAGCCCGTGGACCCCCATGAGGCTCCCAGCGGGGGGCGGGGGCGGGGTCGGAGGTCTTCTATTCCAATTCTACCAGTCTGCACCACCGCCCGCGCCGGGCAGAGCTCCGGGCAGAGCTCTCGCCTGCTCCCACCCAGGGAAGATGGAAAGCAATTCAGAGCACGTAGTTCCCCCGGGGTACACCGGCACCGGCGAGAACCGTACTTCCGGGCGAAGGACACTGCCTCACGGAAGAAAGGCAGGACCAGAGAATGGCCGGCGTCCGGAAGGAGCAAGTCCTCCTCAAGCCCAAGGTTTGGCCCAAATGAAAACACTCTTAACTGAAGAGCAGGGTGAGTGGACGGCGCAGCGAGAAAAACAGCCCAGAAGGGGCTCCCGCGACCCAACTTGATTCTTGAGTTAGAGCGTAAACCCACGCGAAATGGTGCCTCTCGGCTTCCGTCCAATACGAGGCTGAGGACGGAAGTCCCGCCTCACGGCGTTACGTATATTCGCTGCACCTTTTCATTCCTGTAGCGACGGAGCGGTTCAGTCCGTGTGTTTCTGTTTTGTTAGTCCCGCGTTTCTCCACGCTGGCATTCTGTCGCCGCCAAATGCTGAATTTGTGCGCAGAGTATCTACTTGCTGAGGTGGCGGTGTTCTACGTCTCTTCTGCGTATCAGTGTCTCCCCAGCAGCCGCCAGTACCGCACTCCCAATACCGAGTGCTGTTGTACGCGAGAGGCGACAACGGAAAGGTGGATGTGTTGCTGTTTTTTTAATTAATAAATGTTTTGCCTGTTAACTTGTAGCTAGATAATAATAAGGCATCACTTTAAGTTAAGCACCTCTTTAAAACCTTCACTCTTGAAATATAGTTTGCTTTCGGGCGCCTGGGTGGCTCAGTTGGTTAAGCAACTGCCTTCTTCGGCTCAGGTCATGATCCCGCAGACGCGGGATCGAGTCCCACATCGGGCTCCTTGCTCGGCGGGGAGCCTGCTTCTCCCTCTCTCCCTCCCTCTCTGGCTGTGTTTCTTTCTGTCAAATAAATAAAATCTTAAAAAAAAAAAAAAAGAAATATAGTTTGCTTTTCTCTGGCGTCTAAATTTAGGATTCCACGGCTTGTAGGTCGGAAATGAGAAAATTATCGGAGTAGCTCTTAGAAAGGCTCTTGGAAAATCTAGAACTCTCAGGCCTAGAGTCGGATCCCGACCACACCGCCACATCTGAGTGTTCAGTGTTGCTCAGGTAACGTCTGTTCAGAACTTGTTTCTTCCTCTGCAAACTGGGCCTAAAACCAGTCTTTGCGCAGACTGTTCTAGCTAGGATCAGAGGTGACCTATATAGACTACTTATCACTACTATTCAGTAAATAATAGCCCTATCATACATACTGGTTTGAATTTGAGGTATTGAAACGAAATTTTAAAAGAATCCTTTATGATAGAACTTTCAAAATTCAAATTTCAAAAATTGTTAGCAAAACCATTGCACAAAGTGCTTTTTTGCATTCTCTCCATGTATGGCGTAATTCCCAGAAATAGTTCCTGGTTGTATCTTACAGAGGTCAATATAATTCCCTATTCACTCTTTGCAGCGCGCGCACTCCAGACACTTAGCAGTTATTCCATAAATATTGCCTGAATGACCTCTTTTAGCTTCTAATCTAAAGCTGTCCCGTGTATCTTGCACCCTCCTGAAAGAATTTCCTGCCAAGTCAGGCAGCCTTTGGTCTAACCCAATCTTTTGTCTTTATGAGAGGAAATTTGGGCACACAGACATCAGGGATGTGTGCACAGAGGAAAGACCCTGTGAGGCCAGAGCTAGAAGGTGGCCATCTGCAAGCCAAGGAGAAAGGCTCAGAAAAAAAACAAACCTGTAAACACTCTGATCTGACTTCCAGCCCCCAGAACTGTGAAAAAATAAATTCCTGTTGTTTAAACCCCCAGTCTGTGGTATTTCGTTATGATGGCAAGTTTCTTCACCAGTGAGAGTCTGTGAAAGAAAATGGAGATGCCACCTTTTTCTTGGGGTTGTTCTGAGATCAAAAATTTAAATAGGGGTGCTTGGGTGGCTCAGTTGGTTAAGCGACTGCCTTCGGCTCAGGTCATGATCCCAGAGACCCGGGATCGAGTCCCACATGGGGCTTCCTGCTCGGCGGGAAACCTGCTTCTCCCTCTCTCACTCCCTCTGCTTGTGTTCCCTCTCTGGCTGTGTTCCCTCTCTGTCAAATAAATAAAATATTTTTTTAAAATTTCAAATAAAACACCTAGTGGGTAATGTTCAAATTAGTTTGCTGAGTGAATGACTGAGGGAGAAAGTGCTGTGGATAAAACTAATATACAAACTGATGGATCCTAGAGCAACTCACCTGCACCCCTGAAATGTCTGGGAGAATGCAAGTTTGGATGTGTTTTAGCTGCTGCACCAGCCTGACTTAATGATGGGCCAGCATAGTAGGGCAAGTTTCAGGATTTGATCCAAATGAACATTTTTTTAGGCCTATAAGCCGGGTAAAAACAAATAGCCAACGCAGGCATTTGAGTATTATAAGTGTTTTTAAGACCAGAGCAACATTTCTTGAACGCAAAATATTATTTTGAAGGAACAGTAACTAAGGGCTGTATGTTTGATTTGCCGCATCCTTTAGATGCTGCTTAAAGAGCTCAAGCTTCTGAACAGACAGAAATATACGTCTTTTGGAGTAATAATAGCAAGCACTATCTGGAAAGCACTGCTCTAAACACTGTACATGCATTAACTTATTTATTCTTCAAAACAATTTATAAAAGATATGCTGTTATCCCCACCTTACCAGTGAGGAAATAAGCACAGAAACATTAATCTTAATTTGCCCAAGGTGACACAGCTAGCAAGTACAGAGCCAGTATTTGAACCTTCATTGCTTCTATGGAGACTCCTAAGAAGAGTTGACCAAGAAATCAAATATGACAGGAATGTTACTAATTTTGAAAGAAAAGTGTGCAATAACTTGCACATAGTTTTTGGAAAATTAGTCTCTATAAACCTTATTGTGCTCTTAACTGCTGAACTTATATATCAAGTTATTAAGTAATCTTATATATCAAGACTTTTATAAATTTTAATAATGGCCAATAGGCAATCTGTATAAACACATCCTCTTTCTTGGGTCTCACTGTGTTCTTTATGCTCCATTTGTCTCCTTTCCTCTTGGTTCTTCCTGTCTACCTCTTCTCTGAAATGTTTCATTGAACTCTATGAAATTACAGATAGTCAACCATGTTTGCCCTATAAAAATGACAACTTCGTTTGGTTCAAACTAATATAATTAAATTTTCTATTTCCTATTATAAAGTCTTATAGGAACCTAAAATTGTAGTCATAATATATATTGTTTCGTTGATTATAAAAGTCTGATACAAGATACTTTTTTATAAAACCCTACTTGGGTGCAATTGTCACATACTTCACACAGAATTCCAAGGGTACTTCCTACCTAAAACAAAGGTTCAAAACATCCACATTATTAAAAGTAGAAAACAAAACTTTATTTGATGAAAACTTCTTAAAAGTTCCAGTGTGAAGTAACAAAATCAACAACCTACAAATCTCTCTCAGTCCTTTGCATTTCACGCAAAATATTCTCTTCAGAAAAATGACCATTTCATAATATATATCCCTGTCTGTAGGCTAGGCATGTTTGAGTGGATAAATGGATATAAAATTTAAAAGAGAAGAAAATGAAATATTTTAAAAATAAAAATCTGAACCCTCTCCTTGAGGTGTATTGCAATATGGTTACCAGCATATTCAGCACCTTGTCATAATCAAGTTACTGATTTGAGTCATGGAACAGCCCCTGAAATGAAAGAACAAGTCATAGGTTGGCAGCAGAAGAAAAACTGACATCAACTAGAGAGGAGCTCAAATACATGAAATCCACTCTTTTGGAACTATTTATCACTCACTTCAAACAGCTAATTGTACAGATTTTTAAAAGCAGCAGCTCAGAGTTGGGAATATGGATGTTTGCCCTCTGAGTAACATAACATAGGAACATAGGACTCCACGCTCAGGGACTAATCAAGTATCAGAAGATCTCATTTCACAGATTACCTTGGCTATAGAAACTTTGGATCCCACTTGTTTTTCTATTCTATCCCATTGTATAAAGAAATCTTTCAAGACCTGAAGATCTTGCCATTGTTGTATAGTAAGATGCCAAGTCAACAAAGTCAAGAATATCCTGAATCAATACACCAAGAGAAAAGATGAGTTTCTTGAGTCTTCTGTTTTGCCTCTTCATTGAGGATCCTGAGAAAGTTAGTCAGGAAACAAATGAGGCAGGCAAGATAACTGCTTACAAGTAAAAGAATCCTAGATTCACTAAATTTTAAATGAGATTTACCATGAGAGGAAACTAGAGATCAACAGCCCCAGTTTTGTTTAAAAGAGCAGATGGTGCCTTACATCTTTGAGTTTAGGAATAAAACTATCTGCAACAAATGTCTGGTGATTAAGACATAAGAAATAATGTCATGCTTAAGAATTGCAAATCATGATGCTATTAAGTAAATTTGTGTTTGATTTCTTTATATGCAATTTGTTGGATTTTGTAAAATTATCCATAATGTTTTCATACTCTGAACTTTAAAAGGACAGTAATCTGTGCTTATCTGCTTATATATCTGAAATCTCCCATCATAATCATATACAAGCTTATTTACTGGAGAACTACAAGGGTATGTTTTGTACCACAAGATCTGTTCCTATTTAGTGTAGACTTAATAACACTTCTACTCTTAATGCAGTCTTGTATAGACCAGTCATGTGTGTCACACAAGATGTTCAGTACCCAATATGGTCAATCATTCCCATCATAATCACTGTAACCCTGGTAGCCACTGTTCCTTCTCTCATGGATACTGGACATCTTTTTCCATGTCGAGTCCTGATGGAAACTAGCACTGAAAGAGCGGCCCAGACGCCCATGCTGTTTCTTGGAGATGTTATCTTCACTCTCCGATTTGGCAATTCCCTGGGCATGTGTTGGAGGTTGTGATTCTTGTCTCATGGTTCCAAATGGAAAGCTCCAAAGGCCAAATCTTTGCCAGTGAAGTCTCTGGAACGCTATGATGCAGTGCAAATTTCCCCCAACCTGAGAAGAAGAAAAAGTTGGGTTAAGAAAATAAAAGGGGGGCACCTGGGTGGCTCAGTGGTTAAGCCTCTGCCTTCAGCTCAGGTCATGATCCCGGAGTCCCAGGATCAAGCCCCGCATCAGGCTGCCTGCTCAACGGGAAGCCTGCTTCTCCCTCTCTCATTCTTGCTGCTTGTGTTCCCTCTCTGGCTGTGTTTCTCTCTGTCAAATAAATAAAATCTTAAAAAAATTTTTTTAAGTAAATAAAAGGAATTATGCTAATAATGTGGGTTCCTATGAACTCCCTTATTTTTCTTCCTTCACCTGCCTCGAAACAGACATCACCAGATCACCTTATCCTGAGTCTTTCTTGACCAGCTGCCTTTACAAAAGTATGCCTCTTCTTGGCTCACACACACTGTTACCTCCCTATTTGCCTAATCCAAACTCCAAAATCTGGGGCACCTGGGTGGCTCAATCAGTCGAGCAGCCAACTCTTGATTTCAGCTCAGGTCATGATCTCAGGGTTGTGAGATCAAGCCCCACATCTGGCTCTGTACTCAGCGCAAGTTTACTTGGGATTCTCTCTTCCTCTGTCTCTCTGACCCTCCTGCCTCACTCACTCTGAAATAAATAAATAAAAGCTTCAAACACCAAAATCATTCCTCTTCCTATCTCCTTTCTGTGTTCTTGATGTTAGTAAGATCATATCAGTGGGATGGAATGTCAATCCACAGAATCTACCTTTCCCTGAGAACTTCTCCCAGCTGCCTTGTGCATGCATGGCTCTGCTTTATGGCCACGGTTCACTGGGCTCAGGAGGGAACACCTGACCCAAGCTGGGCCAAAACTATGGAACTAGGCCAGAGGCAGGTGAGTCTCAGTCTAGACTGCTCATCTAAAACGGAGATATAAGTTGAAGTTTCTTGTGTAAGTAGACATTCAGTTAGGTAAGGATAGCATACAACTCCCAAAAGAATAGGACAGATTAGCTCCTTGGCCCCTGCTAACATTCTTTTAGCTGATACTAGTCACTTAATGAATCCAAGCTATAGTCTTTGCCTTTTCCTTCTAAAGGGATACCCCTGTGTCCTGAAAGCAATTTTCACTTTTTTATCTAAAATAATCTGAAGTGGATTTCAGGGGCGCCTGGGTGGCTCAGTTGGTTCAGCGACTGCCTTCGGCTCAGGTCATAATCCCGGAGACCCGGGATCGAGTCCCACATCGGGCTCCCTGCTCGGCGGGAAGCCTGCTTCTCCCTCTCTCACTCCCCTTGCTTGTGTTCCCTCTCTGGCTGTATTTCTCTCTGTCAAATAAATAAATAAAATCTTAAAAAAAAAAAAAAGTGCTGAGTAGAATACTGCATTTTGGCTGGCTTGGAAATATCTTCAGATACTATGGTGTTCTTACTTTCTTTGTTTTTCGATACTGCAGTCCCCTCTCCAAGTGTCGGATGTCTAGATATTCTGGATTTTGAGTGTTGAGATCGGTAACAATATCTGCCCACCTATAGTGAAAAAGGAAGGATAAAGCACATTTTAAGCACAAAATACCATTGTAATAGAATGTCTTTACAAGACATTATTTATTTATTTATTTATTTGTTTGTTTGTTTGTTTGTTTGTTTGAGAGAGCGAGAGAACAAGAGAGCATGTGCACCAGTGGGGCAGAGGGCCAAGCAGACTCTGTGCTGAGTGCAGAGCCCACTGCAGGGCTTGATCTCAACCCCAAGATCACGGCCTAAGTTAAAATCCAGAGTTGGACGCTCAATCTACTGAGCCACCCAGATGCCCCTGTAATGGAACTTTTCATATGAGCAATTTTCTACAATATTACCATGACAATAATTCTCTTATGTCAAGATTGTCCCACCTACTAAGCTTTAATTATTTTTTATGACATTTCTGTTTAACCAATTATTGCCAAGATTCTGGATTTTAAAATGGTTACTTTTACAAAGAAATACTTATGTATCAACCTGTTACATTGACATCCTGCAGGCTGGAGTAAATATAGTCCATATTTCCTTTTTGATTAAAGTCAGGTTTTCAAAAGATTTAAGAGTAACCTGAGGATGCCTGGGTTGCTCAGTCAGTTGGGTGTTCTAGTCTTGGTTTGGGCTCAAGGTCATGATCTCCTGGTTGGGAGACGGAGCCCCACCTCCAGCTCCACAGTAAGCTGAGTCCCCTCCCTCCACCCTCCCTCCTACTCCTCAGTGCTCAGGCTTTCTCTCTCTCGCCCATCTCTGAAATAAATAAATCTTTTAAAAAAAGAAGTTGATGTGCATTTATTCACAGATGACATGATTGATTGTATAGAAAATCCAAAGCAATTACAAATTACTTTGGATTATAAAACTATTACTGAAATTAATGTGTTTGATAAAAATGCAGTATTCAAGTCTTATATAAATAAATTGTATTTTTGTATACCACCAGAAAATAAGTAGGAAGTGAAATTTTTTAAAGGAAAGTGACAAAAGGTGCAAACTTCCAGTTATAAATAAGTACTAGAGATATAATGTACAACATGGTGACGTAGCAAACACTGCTCTATGGTATATAGAGAAGTTGGTAAGAGAATAGATCCTGAGTTCTCATCACAAGAAGGATTCCTTGTTAACTAAACCTATTGTGGTCATCATTTCACAATATACGTAAATCAAACCATCATGCTGTACCTTGTTGAATTATATAATGGTATGTGCCGGTTATTTCTCAATAAAACTAGAAAATAGACACATTTCTAAATAAAATTTTTTAAAAACCAATTTACAACACCATTAAAACACTTAGGGTTCTGTACAGATGGTGACTATACTTAATAATACTGTACTGTATACTTGAAATTTGCTCAAAGAGTAGATCTTAAGTGTTACCACACACACAGAAAAGGTAACTATGTGAGCTTATGGATATGTTAATTAAGACTTGATTGCGGTAATCATTTCACAAAATATATGTCAAATCAGTACATTGGATACTAAATGTAGAGTTGTATTTGTGCATTATACCTCAATAAAGCTTGGAAAATAAAAAATAATTTTAAAAAAGGAATAATAACATCAAATATTGTTGAAGATATGAAGAACAACTGGACTCTCGATACAATGCTGATGGGAGTGTAAAATGGTACGACCCTACTAGGAGAACGTTCTCCCAGTGTCTTAAATACACATCCACCCTATAATCAGCAGTTCCACTCCTAGGTATCCACCCAAGAGAAACAAAACATATCAACATGTCCTCAAAAAACCCTCACAAGAAAATGTGGCCTGTCCACACAGCAGAAAATTATTTGGCCATATAAAGGAATGTAGTTCTGGTCCATGCTACAATACAGATGAACGTTGAACACATTATTCTAAGTGAAAAAAGACACAAAAGGCCACACGTTTTTTTATGATTCCATTTATATGAAATGTCTGTTAAGCAAATGCACAGAGACTGAAAGTAGATCAGGGGCTATCGGGAGGGGGCTAGGGAGTGACTGCTAATACTTATGGGGTTTCTTTTGGGGGCTATGAAAATGTCCTGGAATTAGGTCATGGGGACTGATGCTCAACTCAAAATACACTAAAGTCCATTGACATTTTTTACATTTTTAAAGAAAAGTACCACTTTATGGTATGTGAATTTTATTTCAGTGAGGTTGTTACTTGAAAATTTCTTAAAGACATGTACATTAATGTTCCCAACAGCTTTACCCACAATAGACCACACTTAAAACAGTCCAAATGGTCATCAACAGGAAAATGGGTAACAAACTGTGGTATACTTACAGTACCTAATACACTCGGCAATAAAAAAAGAAGCATAACATGCATGATAAAGTGGATAATCTCACAAGGCCAGAAAAGAAAGAATATCATATGACTCCACTGACATGCATTTCAAGAACATGCAAAGCAATTCCACAGTGATAGAGGTTGTCTCTGAAGACTGACAGGAAAAGAGAATGAGGGTACTTTCAATGCAATGAAAATCTTCCTTATCTGGACTGGGGTGGTGATAAACAGGTGTATTCAGTTACCAAAATCCACCTAATTATACAGTTAAGATCTGTGCATTTCACTATATTAAATCTTACCTAAATTAAAGAGAAAAAGGGGAAATTAACATACTTTTTACAGTGAATAGCAGGATGTTTTCTACTTGATTCTCCAATTAAGATCCAATATTCTACTTCTTGTGGTGAGAGGGGGCCCCTGCTAAATATAAAATACATTCACAATAAGCTTAATAAAGGCCATTTACTCCTTTCAAAATATTACTTCAACTATATTAATAAAAGATATACTAAAGTTTATTCAAATATGACATTCATTAATGCTAGAATAGATACTGGAGTTTAGGCTTGAACAAATTTCTTAAGCCATTCAAGAGAAAGCATAAATTAGCTTAAGTCTTAGTCCCTATTATAAAATATAGGACTAAAAAAATGAAATCTATGCCCTCTCTCAGCATCTAAAAAGAAGAAAAACATCCATCCTAGCACACTACCTGCATTCTCCAGCTACTCCTCTCCTTTCACTGTGCATTTATAAAGTTTCAAAAGGCATTCTAAAAATTAAACTCTAAAGTATACCGTTGCCATAACCCCACCTCCGGAAACTAATTCAAGTAAGTCTGGAGCCGAGCGAGAGGAAGGATTTGTCCAGCTACAAAGGCATCCCAGCTGATGGTTAGGTTCAGACAGAGGTGGAGAACTCTCCCCTAATGGGTACAGAATAGGAGGACCTACTGTTTCATGTTTTATATTCGATAATGTCTGGAGTAGGGTGAAGTGGCAGAATGAAGCCACAGAAGAAACAACATATCTCACCTCCAGAGAGATGAATAATACATTTCAGGATTTGGAGAGATCAAATAGTTTCCCTCCTTGCTCCTCAATCACAAAAATACAATGTCCAGCTTCCTGGTTCTCTCAGGTCTCAGGATCCTGTACCAAGACCATGGCAACCCCATGGCATCTTGAGAGGGAACTCATGCTGCATGGCCGCCAGCCTCAAAGAACCCATGATACCCCCAGAGGACTGAGCCATGCTCTCCCCGCCTGACCCTCAGGTTTCATTGAAAGAGCAGTGCTCCCCCTTCTTCCTCCTCAAGTACCAAGACCACTCACCCAGGACAAAGGAGGAACACTGACAAATTCCACATTTTTGATCATGAGGAAAGAAGATGCTGCTTAATGTACTCATTTGGGACAATTTTTTGATATTGGACTACACGATTCATTTTCCATGTGGGACAATGGATAAAAACACCATGACATAATACATGAAGTCCTATGTAACTGTTTTATAATAACTGTAAGAGTGATTTCTCAAATGTCTTTCCCTTCATGAGTCCAAAAAACAGTATCTAAGTGGATAATTGTAAAAGCACAACTAACCAAATGCTATTCTGCAAAGAATTAGCTAAAATATTGAAGAACAGTCTAACTTTAAAAAAAAAGAGTAGTCTTAACTTGATCTAAAGCAAATAACCAAATCTTCCGATTTCTGAGCAACTTAGTATTTTTTAAATGCTTTCTACCACATATTTTCTTGGTGAGTTATCCACATAAGATACATAAATGCTTACCTGAATGCTTTATTAGCTTTAACAGGGGTAGCTTCAAAGCCAATTGGACAAAAATAATGATTCTGGCAATGATAGATATAAGCCAGTGATTCGTCTTTCAATCCATGAGTTAACTTCAACAAGGCCCCTGAAGCTACACAAAACAAAAGCAAACAAACTGAAGGACCACAAAGCACTGTCGATGCTTTACACAAACAACTAGTTAAGGACTGTAAGACACTACTTGGAACACACAGACATTGCTGAGGAACAGTGAAACACCTGAGACACTATTGACAGTTAGAAAAAATATTAATACATTTACTTTCAGCTTTACCCTTTCGACTGAAATTCAGATAAACTGAACAGCAAACTAAAGACTTGAATGATACCCTTGCTTAATCGAAACCTACTAATAGCACATACTTGTCTGTAAAATTTAATACCACATAAAACCCAATACTTAGTATATACAACAATGGTCTCAACTTCTATGGTTGCTTGCATCTGTCACTGGAAATTTCTGAATAGAAATGCCCACTAGAAGCCTTTTTGTTCGCAGACTATATAGACTACTGTACTAATATGACTTTGTAAAAGATATACAAAAGCTAAGGATTTTTTTAATTAAATTAAAATACTGGCATTCTAGTATGTTCTTGCCATTCCACAGCGATGTCATCTCGCACAGCTCCGGTGGCATGTACGGTGGGTAGATATAAACTCCCAAAATGCAAACTTTTCAGCACAAAACACACTTTGGTCTTTCTACAAAAGCTACCCAGGCTAGGCGGACAGCTTTCATAAGCCAAGTGATGAGGTAAGAACATCTCGCAGACAGGGTGGTCATACCACAGAATCTTCCTATAACCATATCTCCTTTTATGTTTCCCACACCTCTATTAGTTGTGAAGTCACTTCAAAAGTCTTACCATAAGCAATAAGTTTTTACCAGCACACAATACTCAAAGCCATTAACTGAGGTTTCATTAGCTTGCCTCTCCTGGAAGAAACTGAATTATTCATGAACAGATAGCCCATTAAAACTGGAAATCCTAAAAATAGGTGAAGTCAATGAAAGGTGGCAATTTATGATTTCCCTGACTGACTTTCTGGCCACTGACCTAGTAGAAACAGCAGGTCAACGGCTGCAGAAAAGCTAAGGCAGCAGGACGCCCCCACCCCCACCCCCCCTTTGTGGACACACACAGTCTGTGAGCTGCATGGGGATGATAACATTTCTGGCTTCAGTTCCTTCTCCAAGGCGTGGTCAAGATCTTTACCATAGATTTTTGCTTCATGGCCTACCGCCAGGACATATCTGCATGGCAAGGTGACCTTTTCCACTAAAATTCCTGTTTTATAATGACAAGTGATAAATCTTTCTGCAGCTTTCAGTTAACTTCCCTTGGCAATTTAAAAACTAACATCCAGGGCACCTGGGTGGCTCAGTCAATTGAGCGTCTGACTTCTGCTTGGGTTGTGATCCCAGGATTCTGGGATCTAGTCCCGCACCAGGCTTCCTGTTCTGCAGGGAGCCTGCTTCTCTCTCTGCCTCTGCTTCTCTGTCTCTCATGAATAAATAAAGAAAATCTTAAAAAAAAAAAAAAATCACTAACATCAAAGGGCAGCTCTAATGGATGCCCAACAGAAATAGGCTCCAGGATCATGATTACTCATGTACAAATTCAATAATTACAAAAGATGGTTATACACATAATTGGTTTAGAAAAACTCTTAAAATCTTTTTTAAAATTGTGAAAATGTCAAATAGAAAGTTTTTCCATATAACTAAAATATTTACTAAATAACTAAAATGTATAATAAAAAGGATTTTTATTATATATTTTAATGGATATATTTAAGTATTTCACATTTTCCTTCTTTAAAGTCAAACGTAATATAAAACACTTGACTTCGTTAGGAATATATTCAAGATTTTAAAAGAAAATGAGATCGGTAAGAAAATTTGCTTTCATTAACCTTCACATCTTTTTGTCTGCTACAAAATACTCTTTTTTTTTTTTAAGTATAGGTGCTATAAACACTCTTTTACCATGTCTCCATTTTCTAGAAGACATGAGGAGTAATAATTATGGGGTTAGTGCTAATCGGGAGTGTTCCTGCTCCTTACTTCAAGGTTCTGATTGCTTCAGATTAGGGATTACCAAACTTTTTCTTAAAGGGCCAGAGAGTAAATATTTGAGGTTTGCAGGTCATGAGCACTCCTACTAGTCTCCTCTGCCACTGTAGTAGGGAAGTAGCCACAGACAATGTGGAAGTAAATGGTTAGGCTGTGTTACTGTCAAATTTTGTTTACAAAAAGGACTGTAGTTTGATGACCTCTAATTTAATAATGATTGTCAAACTTTTTTGGACATGGAACCTTTCTGCAAGGAAAGTTGACATGTAGGCTAGTGCATTAAAAGGCTAAAAGCCATGGCCAAGAAGGAGGTAGGGAACCTGGATGCCCAATCCTCTCCCCTCTTAGCACCAAGGCACTGCCATGAAATTCCCATGGTTCAACTGAATGCAATTTGAAAATCACTGACATTCCTAATAATGGAAGACCCAGCTTTTGATAGAAAGACTACAGCAATAGCTCCCAAGCTTGACACACAGAATTTGTTAAACAACTGATGGCTGGTACCCAACCCCAGATTGTCTGACTCCAGTAGGTCTGGAGTGGGGACCAAAAATTTGCATATCTAACAAGGTAGCAGGTGATCTGATATTGGTCCAAGGATCACATTTTGAGACTTGGTCTAGAGCTAAAGGAAAATTCCATTTAACTCAATGCAGTAAGGAATCTGGGAGCATCTAACTATACCAGGAACTGCAGGAAAACAACAGGCGAATAATGCACGGTACCTCAATCTGCCTTCCTTGGGAAGATAAAACAAGTAACTTCACTATAGAGTGGAATAAGACAGTGCCACAGCAAAGGGATATAGGTCGAAGGAGGAAGAGCACATCAGGTTTGAAGAATCAAGAAGGGTGGCATTCAAGACAAGAACTTAAGGAAGAGGTAGGATTTCAACAACCCAGACAGAGGAAAAACCAGGAGGAGAAAATGAAATCACTGCAGGGAAGGGATGTAATCGGGGAATAGCAAGTGGTCTAGTTTAGAGTATAGGGTATGGCAGCATAGTGAGTCCTACCGTAGGGCACCCCCAGAATTTCAGGACAAGGTCAGAAAAAGATCCCCTTCTGAAATAAAAGACAGTAAATATAGTGTTTAATACATTAAGGTAATCATTCAAGGAAGTACTTCTAAGCAAGAGAAGACACAAAAATGTGTTATTAATAGAAATGAAATTTCAGCATGATGTTCAGCCTAAACCAGAGTATTTCTAAAAAATCCAAAACCTACATGACAAAGCAACCGCTTCCAACTGCAAGGCCTGATCTGTATGGTGCACAAGAAGGAGAAAAGAACTATTAGAATCAGCTGGCCTGCTCTACAGTGAGAAGAAGCATACTTCCTAAGTGGCCAACAAAAGAATTCTGGTCCCTTTGGTTATATATTTCTCATTTTAAGTTAATATATAAACATTCTGGTATTCTTTGAGTCTGTTTAGTGCAAGTTTTTTCCATAGAGCCTGATCACCTACAGGAAAACTACAGAGAACACTGGAAGAATTTATCATAATGTAGTTTACACCTTTAAAGACCAGATTCTTTAATCCAGAAACATACTATTATCCTGCAAAGTTCTTCCTCCATTGACATCTTTTAAATACAGTTGTTCTGGGCGCCTGGGTGGCTCAGTAGGTTAAAGCCTCTGCCTTCGGTTCAGGTCATGATCTCAGGGTCGTGGGATCGAGGCCCCTGTGCGGAGCAGGGAGCCTGTTTCCTCCGCTTTCTCTGCCTGCCTCTCTGCCTACTTGTGATCTCTTTCTGTCAAATTTAAAAAAAAAAATATTTAATACAATTCTTCCATGTAGGACAGCAGTGGAAGGCCAATCTGCATTGAATGATGCTAAGGATTTTATGCTTTCAGCAGGCACTGGAGAGCGCCTAAAGTAAAAGGATCTATTAGAACTGTACGTTGAAAAGTGCCACAGTGTCTAATAAGAAATGGAGAAACCAGAGGATGAGGAAAACAGAGCATTAATGCATAATCCACCTGAGATGTGCTAAGGCACTGTGGTAAGCTCTTAACAGTGGCCACAGTGAGGTTATATATGTATCACATCGGGAAAGGGTAGAGTTAAGCAAAACTAAGGAGTTATGTTACATACTAGAATAAAAATGAAATACATAAACATTAGTATAATTGTTAGGCTACCTGATCAAAAAAATTAATCCAGGGGCACCTGGGTAGCTCAGTCAGTTAAGCGTCTGCCTTTGGCTCAGGTCATGATCCCAGGGTCCTAGGATTGAGCCCCACGTCCAGATCCCTGGGGAGTCTGCTTATCCCTTTCCCTTTGCCCCTTTCCCCAACCCCATTGGTGAACTCTCTCTCTCTCTCTCTCTCTCTCAAATAAATAAAATCTTTTAAAAAAATTTTTAGAAATTAATCTGGACTTCCCTGGCACAAACGTTGGTGGCTAAGTGAACCAACAGTTTTAAGTTACCTAAATAATAATAATAGTAATGAAATAATAATAAGTGAACAAATAGTTTGAACTAGTTGTTGACCACTTACCGCACAAACTTTTATTATGAGTAATTACAACTCAAAAAATATTTCTACTCATATTAACAGTTAATCTGTTAATTTCATCAAAACCTCCATTTGGTTTCCATTTACTGAGGGACCCCTGGAAATGAGCATGTCAGCAAGCACTGGGGAGTTACAAAGTCGAAGAAGCCTAGTACCCAGGAAAACAGGCCTAATAATCCTTTAAAAATAATTGAAACAAAAAGAAAATATGTATCTCAAAGTGTTTTCAAGTGAACAGCCACAAGGGACAATGGTCTTCACTACTGAACATCCCAGAGACAAATGAGAAAAGCTGTTTTTTCAACTCTTTCTTCCACAAAGAGGGAGAACAGGAAGGTCTTCTGCTTGATATGTGTACCACCCCTCCCTCTGAATATGGCCAGAAGTTGGAGGGCAGCCCATGCGAGGTCATGGGTCGCCATATACGGACTCAGGGCTATTGAGGGCTATGGTTAAGAAGCTAGAGGGACACACTGAAAAGATGAAACGTAAGGCTGCATAGGCCAAATGCCAAAGGACAGAAGCAAATAATCAGTCTTATGGGAATGAGGAGGAACTGGCACATGAAGTGGCAGGGAGAGCTTCAGGGACAGAGCAAGGTTAGAGCGGGACAACCGGTTACTGAGGAGGAAGACAAGAAAATGCCAAGGTGGGAAGCAGATCAATTATCCTTCAGTAAATACACGTAGAAAAAGACAAAGTCAGGAGTCAAGTATTGTAATACAGAAAAAAAAAAAAAAAAAACAGGAAGAAAACTGGGAAAATTTATTACTAAAATTCATTTGAAGAAACAGCAGCAACCCTGCTCCCCCTGCCAAGGAAAGAGGGTTGGGGCAGGGGAACAGGTGAATGGGGAATTTATTCCATTCCTCAGTGCAAAAGACCTGGCGGGCACTGGAGGAAGTATGAACATATGGGTAAAAAGGTCCAGAGGGCCCAGGGCCACACAGCCTAGACGACTACGGACATGGTTGAACCTACACATCAAATCTTTAAGTTAAAAAAAGTCATGAAGGAGGCGCCTGGGTGGCTCAGTTGGTTAAGCGACTGCCTTCGGCTCAGGTCATGATCCTGGAGACCCGGGATCGAGCCCCACAACAGGCTGCCTGCTCGGCGGGAAGCCTGCTTCTCCCTCTCTCACTCCCCCTGCTTGTGTTTCCTCTCTGGCTGTGTTTCTCTCTGTCAAATAAATAAAATCTTTAAAAAAAAAAGTCTTTAAAAAAAAGTTATGAAGGACTACTAGGCTATCAGTAAATAAAATACAAATGCTCGAAAGATCTGCAAATGAGAGAGTTTCTAATAAAAGTAGGGCATAAAATCCTAAAGTTTGACAGGACATTTGGACAAACATGCTTAAAATTCCAGAACACTGGTTCCTAAGTCCACTGTCTCCAGGGCCCTATGAGTATTTTCCTACATGCCATTAATAAGTAACTACATTTTCTTACTTTGGGAATTCACTTAAATTTATGTAACTGACGCTTCTGCTATCCTCAGATTTTCTTTGATGCCATATTCTTTCTGATAACACATTTTCTTTCACATTGTAATTTCTGAGTCTTGCTGACTCCCCTGATTTCCTTGAATTTTACTGTCCCTTCTCTGCATAGGTCCTGCTCCTCTACCTGGATGCTGCTGATAGAAATTAACAAAAATGCATGAACTTCTCTGATGAAATCCTCTTCTGACTGGCAGGCAATAAGACAAACAAGTAAAGGGCACATGAGTCTTAGGCTGGTGTCTCCAGGGGCCTCACGCATAATGCAGTTTTGGGACAGCAGCCCAGGAGCTGTATCACAGTACTTTCCCACTGTCTAGACACATACATGTGACATCCTCCCATTGACTATTGCATTATTTATAGAAAAGTTCTGCCCATCGCTGCTCTAGGTTTATGATTCTCAGTGTGGACACATCCAAGAGGTTACACAAGACCCCTTGGGGGCACAGAAACAAAATATTAGAACATTTACTTTTCTTTATTGTCACCCTAAAAAAATTAAGTTTTACTAATATTTATTCTATAGATTAAACATGCATGTCACGAAGGGTCACACACACACAATCACCAGAGAAGGTGGGAGTCCCACAGGGGAGGTGCTGGCTCACATCACTAATTACTGTGCCTCGACACCCTTGCTCAATCACTGGCTTCCAGAAAACCTCGGTCTTCAGTGTAAATTTCATAAGACCTTTAATGAATAGAATCATTATTATACTTTGTAATAACTGAAGAATGTTTACATCTTCAGGGCCAGGAAAACATCCTACTTATCCTATGAAAATAAATGTGGAAATCTTATAATAAAATCAAGGTCTGGGGTGCCTGGGTGGCTCAGTCATTAGGCATCTGACCTCAGCTCCGGTCAGGATCTCAGGCTCCTGGAATCAAGCCCTGCATTGGGCTCCCCACTCACTAAGGAGTCTGCCTGTCCTGCCACCCCTGCCCCTCCCTCTGCTCATGATGTCCCTCTATCTCTCTCTCAAATAAATGAATAAAATCTTTTAAAAAAGAAATATTTTATTCATTTATTTGACAGAGAGAGCGATCACAAGTAGGCAGAGAGGCAGGCAGAGAGAGAGGAGGAAGCAGGCTCCCTGCAGAGCAGAGAGCCCAACGTGGGCCTCAATCCCAGGACCCTGAGATCATGACCTGAGCCGAAAGCAGAAGCTTTAACCCACTGAGCCACCCAGGCGCCCAAATGAATAAAATCTTAAAAAAAAAAAAAATTAAATTAAAATAAAATAAAACAAAATAAAATAAAATTTAAAAATAAATGAAATTACTCTCAAAACCTCAAAACCTAATACACGAACAAGATGACAGTGGTCAATATGAAACATAATACCGTCATGGGTATGATGAGCATCTTGCTTTACAGACTAATGTTATAAGCTACCATCCATACATTAAAATACAGACCTGGCAAGGATAAAAATCTAGAACCAACATAATTAATATTATTTTCCTTTAATTTGAAGAAATAAAGTATGTCTCTTTCCTGAAACAAAACATATATACATTCTTAGGAAATGGGGCTCACAGGCAGAAATTATTAAATATTAGTAAAAAGTACATTAAGGAATCACCAGGGTCACCGAAGATGCTCCTTACTTGTCAATGCTGATTTTTAAAAAAACCAAAACAAATAAACAAACAAACAAAAAGACCAAATACCTTAGAACCACAAAACTGCATAAAACATTCAGTATTAAAGCAGGAATAATTAATATACCAAATGAAAGTGGAGCCACTAATATGAGTGATACAGTTTATGGAAAACTCCCTGTAGATCCATAACTGGTACTAATATGGGAAACAAAGGCAAAAGAAATGTTTAAATTCAATCTCCTTAACAGCTTGCAGCCCTCTGATAGACTCCCGAAATATGCAGAGCGTGACCTTCCTCAAGGAACCCAGGGTCGCATTGGTGCCTCCTGGTCTAGAAGGAACCTTACCGTGGCAGCAGCTGGCCCCTCAAGGTCCAGAAGGTCTTGCTTCCAGATCGTGGAGACCTGCGCTATCCCTAACCCCCACTAATTAAAAACTCTACAGTCACTCCTCACAATCCCAGTAGAGCTCTTTCTGCCCACAGGTCCCATCCCAAGAATAGGGAAGGGACGAAGGTCTACGCAGGAGAGGTAAGAGACCCCTGATCCCCCTAACGGGGCTCCGGAACCATTCCTGGAAGGAGAGGAACAAGATTGCAGAAAAGTCTCGAGGCCACAAGCTGCCCAGTCAGTTCTCAAAAGCTCACGGTGACAACGCATTCCGGACCCCTCTCACTCTAGAGAGTTGTTTTCTTTCCTTTCTGTTCTCACCTTTACTTAAAAAACTCACTTTAGGGGCGCCTGGGTGGCTCAGTTGGTTCAGCGACTGCCTTCAGCTCAGGTCATGTTCCCGGAGACTCGGGATCAAGTCCCACATCGGGCTCCCTGCTCGGCGGGAAGCCTGCTTCTCCCTCTCTCACTCCCCCTGCTTGTGTTCCCTCTCTGGCTGTGTTTCTCTCTGTCAAATAAATAAAATCTTTAAAAAAAAAAAGCAACTCACTTTACTTCACCCTTCTGGGTCTCGAGATTCATTCTTCGACTCTGTGAGACAAGAACCCTGAAATCCTGCAAAAGTACCACTGCTAATTAAACTGTGCCTGGTTTAGTTCCTATATACATATCTACAAATAAATGTGGCTTAAAGAGATAGACATGATCATAATATATAAGTTTAATCACAAAACTATCCATAGTATTCATAGTATATTGCGATCTAAAGAATTCTGAGTTTTGGACTGTTTCATACGACAGAACATAAATGTGAAAATAAATGCAATTACATAAAACATAAAGTTTTTAAACTCATCCATAGTTTAAGTTGTTTTTCTTCCTTAGGACACAGAGACCCTAAGTGACCCTGCCAAATGACATAACAGAAGTCCTGGATAAAATATTAAAAAGATCTGTTAAAATATGTAACTGAAGAATTTCCAGAGATTAAACAAGAAATAAAAGTGGATGTCCTATGAAGGCCTTTATTCTGAGTGTTTCTGCTAAGCCCTAATGGGGTTGGCTGCAGGAGGTCTGCAGGAAATAAGGCTGGGGTTGCCCAGGACCGAGCAGGAAGGAAACCAATTATGCCTGTCACCCAAAATATGCCTCTTTGACATAAAAATTATTTTGAGCTGAAGGCAATTAAGAAGCCACAAATGTAGAAAAGCTCTCTCAACTCTCCCCTTCCCTACCTAAAGGCACCACATAAATTCTCCTTTTATAGGAGACAGACTCTTAGCCCAGAGACCACCAGAGGAATCTGCAAACAAACCTTACTCCATTAGTTCCCTACCACATGAGTAACCTTCCCTGGTACACCTGGGCTCCCAAAATAGTCTTCCCTTGTTCCACCACCTTTCTACAAATGTATTGTTCTTTGTTACAGAGACTAAGTAAGCCATCCTAGGCCACCACGCTGAGTTACTTTTCACTGAGGTTTCTCCCACCTGAAGTGTGCCATACATGTCGATAAACTTGTTCATCTGTCCTTGTGTTACAGGTCCGGGTGAAAACCTAAGATGGGTGGAGGTAAGGTTTTGCTTTCCCTTGCAAGAGGACAAGAGGAGAGACCCTATGCAAAGTTCGGACAACATGAAACAGTTTATAGAAGAAACATAAATAAACTGACCACATGGAACACAGACCAAAGAAATGTGCCTGTCTAAATTTTGGATTGATAGTGGTGGAAAGATTTCCTCTAAGAATTCAAAGTCACAAACCAGTTCAAAATGATGCCACCTGTGTCACCAAAACAAAAATCCTCAGAGAGTTGAAATAAAAATTGTCCCGGTTCTCCAGGAAATAGGCAAAACTAAATGCAAATCTTCTCTCAAGATTTTTAAATTCAAACCAGGCCCCAAACCCTGACCCTTAATTTTAAGAAATTAAACACAGAGAGAAACACAACATCTCAAGAGAAATGCAAAAGAAACAAGAGAAAGTAGAATCAAACAAATTTTAGATATTAGATCAAATATAAGGGAAAAAAAGGTTTAATATATTTGAAAAAAATAAAGGGGGCTTGAAATTATAAGAAACAGGAGACTTTAAAAACTAAAATGGGGAAGATGAAATCTGTGAAGAGCCTAAGGGTACAAACTTCTGGTTATAAAATAAGTTAGACACGGGGACGTCATGTGCAATATAGAGACTATGGTTAATAATGCTGTATTGTATTGTCGAAAGTCGTAAAGAAAATAAAGTTTGAAAGTCCTCATCAGAGGAAAAGAAATCTGTAACTACGTGTGATGACAGATATGAGCTACACCTATTGTGTTGGTCACTTTACAAAGAGTACAAGAGCATATCATACTATGTTATAGAGCTGGAGCTAATATCATGTTATATGCCAATTATACTTCAAGTTTTAAAAAAAAAAGTTAAGGGCTCCTGGGTGGCTTAGGGGGTTAAGTCTCTGCCTTTGGCTCAGGTCATGATCTCAGGGTCCTGGGATCGAGGCCTGCATCGGGCTCTCTGCTCAGCAGGGAGCCTGCTTCCTCTCCTCTCTCTGCCTGTCTCTCGCCTACTTGTGCTCTCTCTCTCTGCCAAATAAATAAATAAAAACTGTTTTAAAAAATTTAAGCAGGGACGCCTGGGTGGCTCAGTTGGTTAAGCGACTGCCTTCAGCTCAGGTCATGATCCCGGAGACCCGGGATCGAGTCCCACATCGGGCTCCCTGCTCGGCGGGAAGCCTGCTTCTCCCTCTCTCACTCCCCCTGCTTGTGTTCCCTCTCTGGCTGTGTTTCTCTCTGTCAAATAAATAAAATCTTTAAAAAAAAAAAAA
>PITA01007472.1:0-68367 GCA_004023965.1 Spilogale gracilis | reverse complement strand
AAGAATAAAAGCTAACATTTACTGAGTCCTTACTGTGTCAGACAAGGGACTAGGTATAGTACGAATATGTCTCTTTTTATCTTCACGGTGACCCTATGTGATGGGTACAAATATGGAAAGCCAGGTCTACACTGGGCTCAGTAAGTGGTCCTAAATGCCTTTTTCAAGGTCACAGTATGTGTAGAAACCAACATGTCAACCCCAAATCTGCCTGACTCAGAACTTACTTGATAACAGAACCCATCCTACTCTCTGTTCAGGGTTTCACCTAGATAAACCATGTACCTTCTCTCTTTCACCAGACTGGTTCCTGGGAGCCCTCTTCTCTACTAGGTTTCCACCTCAGGCTCCTGGGTCCATCCTTGGCTAGTCGAGTTTTAAGAATCCTGCTAAGCCCATTTAGAGAGACTCTCTCACCCTTAATATATGATCAGTATCCTTGTGCTCCACTCTTGATGTCTAAGCCTGTAGCCTGCCCTTGGCCTGCCTACCATAAGAATCCTCTTAGACCAGTTAGAAAAATCCTCCTAACCTCCCTTCATGTCCCCTTACAGTGACCTTCCATCCATTGACCCCGCCCAACTTTACTAATTGGTTATAAATTCCAAGAAGTCTTTATTGTACTCAGGTTTGATTCCCATCTCTGCCCCCACTATAATAATCCATTATAGTAGTCTTGAATAAAGACTTTCTTACAATTTTTTCAAATATTTATTTATTTATTTATTTATTTACTTACTTATTTACTTATTTGACAGAGAGAAACACCACTAGAGAGGGAACACAAGCGGGGGAGAGGGAGAGAGGGAGAAGCAGGCTTCCTGCCAAACAGGGAGCCCGATGCAGGGAACGCAGGGCTTGGTCCCAGGACTCTGGGAACATGACCTGAGTCAAAGGCAGATGCTCAACAACTGAGCCACCCAGGAGCCCCAAGACTTTCTTACCATTTTAACAAGTGTTAAAGTGTCAGAATAATTCTTCTTTAACTATAGTATAACTTTCTAATCAGTGACATCAAACAACTATGATGAAATGTGAAAGATGGATATTGCAAATATAACTAGCATATAACTAAACCAATCCTGAAGATAATTCCATTACACTCTGATGTAGCCAAGACTATGCTATAATAGAACGTTGTCATTTTCAAAATCCATTGTCTTTTTTTTTTCCGTGTTCCAAGATTCATTGCCCATTCCCCAAATTGTCTTTTATTTTTAAAGCTTTTATTTATTTATTTGACAGATAAAGAGATCACAAGTAGGCAGAGAGAGCGGAGAAAACAGGCTTCCCGCTGAGCAGAGAGCCCGACGTGGGCCTCGATCCCAGGACCCTGAGATCATGACCTGAGCTGAAGGCAGAGGCTTTAACCCACTGAGCCACCCAGGTTCCCCAAAATCCATTGTCTTGTTGTTAGATGTTACTATGCAGGCCTAACATCAAATATTCTAAAATCCTGACATTCCTTTTTAGGAAGAGGAGCTGCGAATTCTATGTTGCTTCCTGAAAGAATTTTACCAGCACGTGCACACACACATACACACACGCATGCACATACACCATAGGCCCAAACAATATAAACAATGCATCAAAGTCGTGTTTAGAAGGTCCTTTAAAATTCTATAAGTTCTACATGAAGAGATGGGAAGAGCTAAAAATATTCACCCATGTAAAGAAAAGGACCCTGCAGATTTCTATTATGATTTCCCTCTTGGATAAAGACATATAAAAGTAACAGACTGTGTTTAAGGTTTGCCTAATGTCCCATGAACCAAATCAGCCAATCTTTGAGATGGATCCTAGAGTGTGTGTGTGTGTCTGTGTGTGTGTGTGTGTGTGTGTGTGTGTGTGTAAAAATCTTCTATATGTTTACTTACCAGTTTCTCCAGCTGTCTTATTCTTCCCATGAGGCTTATATAGGACATATGAGCATCCTTTTACGTGAAAGTGGTCATTAATTTGTCTAAACCATCTGAAAATGACAAGAAAATTTGTTCATATAACAGTTCCATAGCACAGATGCCACTATTCCAATTCCAGCAAAATTCGGGCTCATTCAAGTTTGGCATCTCTACCAGAGGTTGGGGCCAGCAGCTGGGAGCATGGTTTTACTATCGACACACACCTACGGCACTGTTATCTTGCAGAACTAGAAGTCCGGTATTGTCTCTAAGCGAATATGTCATACCTCATAAGTGTTGTATTTCCAGTGAAAGGGCCGAATCTAATATCTTCAAATGGAGGTTGAAAGCCCAAAATATGTAAAGCTTCTTCCTGGGTAATAGGTGGAAGACTACAAGAGAAACACTGCCGTTCATTTTACAATTCCAATTGTATGCAGATATAACCTGTCTCCACGCTCATATGTTCACCTGATTTACATGCAATTTTAGTAATGCAGTTGACTCTGGAACCACATGGGTTTAAATCGCACAGGCCCACTTATACTCAGATACTTTCATAAGTACAACGCAGAACTTCAAATGCATTTCTCTTTCTTATGACGTTTTTAACATTTTTTCTGAAGCTTACTTTATTGTAAAAATACAGTATATAATACAAACAATGCATACGGTACGCCTTCATCTACTCTTTGTGTTACTGGTCAACAGTAGGACATGAGTCATTAGGTTTTGGGGAGTCAAAAGTTACATGTGGCTTTCAGACTGCCCTAACCCCTGTGTTTTTCAAGGGTCAACTATATTCTTAATATTTATTTTATCACAAAGAAGACATGCTTATTATTTTTAGTTAGAGGCTTATAACAAAATGTAGCAAGTTTTTTCTCGATGTATGGAAACCTTATTCTTAAAAATCTTCAATTACAGAAAAAGCAATACCAAATAACTTCTGAATCTGGAATTTAGAGATACCAATAAATTAATATACTTACTTTCCAGCTCCCATTGTACTATACAAAAAATTCCAACATGAAATTAATGAGGAGATACCACAAGAAGTCTTATATTGTGGTCGGCTTATGCAGTACCTGAGAAAACAAGAGATTGTTTTTTTCACCTGAATGAATACAAAATATGCATATAGAAATATACTTGGCAATTAAATGTATTAGCGTAATGAAAACTTTATTCATCTAAACCAGTGTACCAACTTTACTCATTTAAAATATTTTTTAATTTATTAAATGTATCATAAATGCATAACAACAATAAGTCATCCAGTTTAATAAAGTTAGCTAAGTTTAACTAACCATGAAAGTAGATGTTATCTAGGGCGCCTGGGTGGCTCAGTGGGTTAAAGCCTCTGCCTTCGGCTCAGGTCATGATCTCAGGGTCCTGGGATCGAGGCCTGCATCAGGCTCTCTGCTTGGCAGGGAGTCTGCTTCCTCCTCTCTCTCTGCCTGCCTCTCTGCCTACTTGTGATCTCAATCTCTGTCAAATAAATAAATAAAATCTTAAAAAAAAAAAAGTAGATGTTATCTAAATTGATGGGAAAAAAATAATGATACGTAAATGTAGCACCAACTACTAAAATTTCAGTGTAAGCTCCTAATTGAGCTGCAAACATGATTATTTGCAACTTCAAAAATACTGGGGAAACAAGGGGCACCTGAGGGACTGAGTCAGTTAAGCAGCTGCCTTCAGCTCAGGTCATGGTCCCAGAGTCCTGGGATCAAGCCCAGCATTGGGTTCCTTGCTCAGCGGGGAGCCTCCTGTTTCTCCCTCTGCCTGCTCTCCTGCTGCTCCCCTTGCTTGTGCTCTTACTCTCCAACAAACAAATAAATAAAATCTTAAAAAGAAAAAATACTGGGGAAATAAAACAAAGTACTGTCCCCATGTATCAATTTTTCAGATTCTTCAACTCAGACTAAAAAACATCCGTTTATCACCCATTATGTCCAACTAAAACCCTTGGGTGAGAAGCAATGATTCCATTGTCAGGGAGAATTTTAAAGCGTAACACAAAATCATTCCATGGCACAATTTCGTTGCACTGAGTAATCTAGATAATTTTTCAAATTGTCATGTGTCAAGAGAAGTGACTGCAGCTGAAGTGAACAGAGGAGAAAAGAAGCAGACTATTCAATCAGAAAAAAATAAATAGTATTGGCTTTCAAATTACCTTTTCCCAACTGCTTTCTTTTTTTTTTTAGATTTTTTTTTAAATTTTTATTTATTTGACAGAGAGAGAGCGTGCACAAGCACAAGCAGGGGGAGGGGCAAAAGGAGAGGAAGAAGCTGGCTCCCTACTGAGCGAGGAGCCCAATATGGGACTCGATTCCAGGACCCTGGGATCCTGACCCAAGCCAAAGGCAGACGCCCAACTGACTGAGCCCCCCAGATGCCCCAGTTTAGTTTTGTTTTTTTAAAGGAATCTCTACACCCAAAGTGGGGCTCAAACCTACAACCCTGAGATGAAGAGTCATACGCTATATGGACTGAGCCAGCCAGGTGCACCTCCCAACTGCTTTCTAATGAAGATGCTAACGGTGGCCAAAACAAAAAAGGAGAAATAAGACTTATCACTAAATACAGTTTTACTTTTACCTTAAAATTAATTACAAAAAGAAAAATTGCAGATATATGTATGTATATTTGTATAGGTACATATAATATGCATAATGGCACATACACAAATCAACAACCCTTGTATCTATAGGCTGAACTAGGACCTTTAAGACTAAGATGCAAAAGACATTTATGGTCGTTTAATTATATGGTTATTATGTAGCCACATAACACCCTATTTGTTATGGATTGAACTACAGTTCCCTAAAAAGATGCATTGAAGTTCTAACCCCAGGTACCTATGAATACAATCTTACATGGAAACAGGGTCTTTGTAGATGGAATCAAGTTAAGATGAGGTCACAATGGAGTTGGGGTGGCCCTTAATCCAAGATGACCGGTGTCCTTATTAAAAAAAGGGCACACAGAGAGGAGAATGTCTGCTGGAGGAAAACCCAGACAGACACGTGGTGCGGGAAAACACAGACGGAGGCAGAAGTGTTGCCTGAGCAACCCCAGGAATGCCAAGGGCTGCCAACAAAGCAGGAGATAGGATGAAGCAGAAAATTCTACCCCACAGGGGGGCGCCTGGGTGGCTCAGTCATTGAGCAGCTGCCGTCAACTCAGGTCATGATCCCAGAGCCCCGGGTTCAAGTCCCACATCAGGCTTCCTGCTCAGCGGGAAAGCCTGCTTCTCCCTCTCTCACTCCCCCTGCTTGTGTTCCCTCTCTGGCTGTGTTTCTCTCTGTCAAATAAATCAATAAAATCTTTAAAAAAAAAAAAAAGGAAAAACGATAACGCTACCCCACAGATTTCAGAGGGAATGTGGCCTTGCCAACAGCTTGACTTCACACTTCCAACCTCCAGAATTATGACAGTTTCTGTTGTTCAAAGCCATAGTTTATGGCACTTCGTTATAGTAGTCCTAGGAAACTCACACACTAATCACCCCCCAGGAAAGACCACAAACTGGCTTACATCTGCAAAAGAAAAAAACCAATATATTATGAATGATTTTGTTTGTATCTATTTGCAAGGCTGTTTTAAAAAGAACTACCCACAGAAATGATCCTGCCTTGAGAAAGGGTTGGCATTCTAGAACTCTTGTTGCAAACTAGGAAGCGAACTCCCGTAAGTGCTCAGGTGTTCATAGCTCCCAGCATCTTTCTGTTCTGCAATTCAGTTTCCTACAAATGGACTTAGCAGTCAACATGACTTGTTTCCTACTACTCTCCATTCCTTTTTTTCCCTTCCAATAGCTTGGGTGGTTTACATTCCTTGTAGAATGGCTGAGAGTTCAGGAGTGTTGTGGTCACTGAATTCTCACATGGTTGAGAGTCACTTGAATGACAATGTGAATGTGACCTTCGCATTGCTGCCAGGGTGAAGACCCAGAGGGAAGGGATAATTTCCCTTTGTACAACTGGTATTGCACCTGGAGCCCAGGACTCCTTATGCCTGAACTTCAGTGACCCCCCCTAGAACATGCCTTGCTGCTCATCAATCTGTATTGATTTTCCTTTCCTGGGACACAATTTACACTTTCAAATCTGGAGACTCTAGCCTTTCCTTATTTTGGGAACATTCCTTCCACTTGTGTCTTCAAAAAAATTTTTTTTTTCATTTGTTCTGATCTCTTCCTCAAGAATACCAGTTAGTGCTATTTGGAGCCTCTGTTATCTGTTCCTGTTTTGGTGGTGGTGGTGGTGGTGGTGGTTGTTATTTTATTTTTAAGTGATCTCTACTCCCAATGTGGGGCTCAAACTCACAACCTCAAGATCAAGAGTCACACACTCCACTGACTGAGCCAGCCAGGCACCCCAATAATTATCTGTTCTTTAATCGTTTTTATGTCTTTGTTCTTTTCCATGTGAGCTGTGTGCGATTTCCTCACACTGGCTCACCATTGATTTGAGTATGTTTTTCATTGGGTTGGGTTTTCTTTTTCCTTGCTTCTAATGTTGTTTTTACCCCTACAATGACTTTTTTTTGGTCCTCCACTTCTTTCCAAGGGCATGTCAATTATTTCCTCCTGTTGTCATATAAGCTCTTCTTTGACTTCCTTTCGAGAAACTGTGTAAATTACAACTTTTTTGATATAAAGGGCTTATTCTGAATTTTAACTTCAACTTCCTAGACTAAGTCTCCCAAAGATGTATATGCTTTCTGCAGTTGTCCCTGTTTTCATTCATTTGCAACTTTTATATACATACATCAAGTTGCTTCCTCTAGGATTTTTACTCCTCCTTGAATAAAGCCAATTATCACTGAAGAGTTGTCTGCTATTTTCAACTCCCCATCGTCAAATCTGCCCCCATTTTTGTTGATTTTTTTTATAATTTTGGTAGAAACAAACATAAAATTTACCATCTTTACCATTTTTAAGGGTAAAATTGAATGTTTAGCTATATTCATATTGTTGTGAAAGAGATCTCTAGAACTTTTTCATCTTGCAAGACCGAAACTCTACACCCACTGGACAATACCCCTTTTCCCCTCCCCTCAGCCTCTGACAACCACCATTCTTCTTTCCATTTTTACGAGTTTGACTACCTGACACTTCATATAAATGGAATCTACAATATTTATCCTTTTGTTACTGGCAACCACCATTCTACATTCTGTCTCTATGATTTTGATGACTCTTAAGTACCTTCTATAAGTGAATCACACATTATTGGTCTTTTTGTGTCTGGCTTATTTCATTTAGCATAATATCCTCAAAGATCATCTATGCTGTAGCATGCATCAGAATTCCTTCTATTTTAAGGCTAAATAATATTCCATTTTAGGTATATAGCACATTTTCTTTATCCCTTTATCAATGAAAATTTGCGCTGCCTCCCCCACTCACCTATTGTGAATAATGCTGCAATGAACATAGTATGCAAATATCTTTTCAAGATCCTGCATTCAGTTCTTTTGGATATATACCCAGAATTGGGATTACTGGATCATATGGTGCCTTAGCTCAGGTTGCTATAACGAATTACGACAGACCTGGTAGCTTCAGCAACAAACATTTGCAGTTCTGGAGGCTGAGGTGCGAGCAAATCCAGTGTCTGGTGAGAAACTGCCTCCTGTTTAGCATATGACCATCCTCTTGTCTATCCTCACATCATGATGCAGAAACAGAGAGGAGAAAGCAAGCTCCCCCTTCCTGTCTCTTCTAAAGCACTAATCCCACTCACCGGGGCTCCACCTTCGTGACCTAATTACCTCCCAAAGGCCCCACCTCCTAATATATGAACATATATATATATGTGTATATATATATATATATATATATATATATATGTTACGTTCATATATATTCATATATTTCATATATGATATATAAGAAAAATATATGAATTGGGGGGAAACACAAACATTCGGCCCATAACATACATTTTTTTTTTTTTTAGAAACTTCCATAATTTTCCATAGGGGCTGTATCATTTTATAATTTTATATTCCTACAAACAAAAGTTCCAATTTCTCCACATCCTTGCCAATAATTACTATTTTCTACATTTTTGATAGTGGCCATCCTAATGGGTGTGAGGTAATATAACACTGCAATTTTGATTTGCATTTCTCTGATGATTAATGATGTTGAACATCTTTTTGTATGCTTGTTGGCCATTTGTATATTCTTTGGAGATATATCAATTCAAGTCCTTTGCCCATTTTTTAATCAGGTTCCTTGATATTCTTATTGCTGAGTTGTAGGAGTTTTTACATATTCTGGATATTAATCCCTTATCAGATATATGATCTGCAAATATTTTCTCCCATTCTGTAGGATGCCTTTTCATTGTGTTGATGATTTCCTTTAATGCATAGAAGTTCTAAGGCTTGGCATAATTCCGTTTGTCTATTTTTGCTTTTATCACCTGTGCTTTTGGTGTCGTATCTCAGATACCGTGTCCAATCCAATGTCATGAAATTTCCCCCTATGCTTTCTTCTAGGAGTTTTATAGTTTTAGATCTTTACATTTATGTCTTTAATCTATTTTGAGTTCATTTTTGTGTATGGTAAAAAGAGTGAAGTTCATTCTTCTACAGGAGGACAGCCACTTTTCCCAGCACCATTTGCTGAAGACATTGTCTTTCTTCTATTCTATGGTCTTAGCACCCTAACCAAAAATGTCTATTTACATGAGTGTTTATTTCTGGGCTTTCTACTCTGACCCATTTGTCTACATATCTGCCTCTATGCCAGCACCACACTGATTTGATAATGTGGCTCTGTAATGTTTTGAAATCAGGAAATGTGTGTTCAGTGTTTCACTCTTGCCATCACTCTATTCCCAGTAATTCGCTAGAGGCACCGTTCTTGGCTGGAAACGAGGGGGTGAGATAATTGAGTGGTAATCGGACCAGCAGAAAGTCTCCTTCCATAGCCCCTACGTGCATTTCTGTAGTGCTGAACTGGATCTCCATCAAGAACCCCAGTGTTTCTCCACTGACGTGGCTGCTCACACCCCTGCATCTAACCGAAGCGTCACCAGATGGTTTCAGGACTGCCACATGGACATTAGGAAAACCTGTGCTGTTTGAGACTCACAGGAGTCTATGCAGCCCTTGGTGTCCTCTCTCCTTTGGTCTAGAGTGCACGAGACTTGATAAACTTGAATTAAAGCCTATGGTTTGGGGATGTTGTTATTTCTTTGCTTCAGGGAAGACAGAGTTTTTCCCTATTTTCTTATTATTTCCCTGGGTTTGAGGTGTAGGGCCAAGCGCAGGCCACCCCAAGATGGGCCACTTTGGCATGAATATTATTTTGAGTTAAAAGCAATCCAAATGGGTTTTAGGTTCAAAAAAAGCTGATTCAGAATTGGGTTTTGGATTGAGAATTCAGATTCAGAAAAAGCTCTTTGCCTCCCCCTCAACTGCCTGCTTTACTAGGAAGAGAGCTATTGATAGAGACTCCCCTTTACCTAAGAAACTGATCTGCATAATAGGGCAAACTTTGTTTTTCAAAACATCTCCTTTCACCTTCTTGCTAATGGTTTTCCTCCCCTTAGTATCCTCTCCTTAGCTCATGGAAGCTTCATGTTACCTCGGTGTCTTTGGAATTTTCATGTGTGTGGATTCCCTATACATACGTTATTAAATCCGATTTTCTCCTATTAATCTGTCTCATGTCAATCTGATTCTAAGTCCAGCTAGAAGAACCTTGAAGGGCAGAGGAAGGTCTACTGCCTGGACAGAGAGAAGGAATGGAGTAAAAAGACCTTGTTCTGTCATAGTTAAATCTCTCCCTTCTATCTTTAAAACTTCTTCATGAAGGCTTAGGATCAACCTTAGGAACCCTTAAGATCTTCCCTATTTTTTCATCACTCCAAACTTGTTTTACTGGTCTTGCTTGTGACTGACCTACAGCTTTAACTGACTTTCTACTATTTCCTATTGGTGTTTCCACTGAAACCCTAATCTTCTAATATTCTCAGTGGGAAATGAGCTTGTCATCCTGGTAACTTTTCCCCTCACAGTATTTCTCCCATCCATCCTTCTCATCCAAGCTTTTATGGCTTCACATGTTATACTATTAAAATACAATTATCCAAATTTGTGCTTAAAACATATCTTAAATCTAAGGGATTTGAAGCAAAAATGGGCAAAGAAACTAAAATTACTCTTTTTGATTATACTGTTTTTCTCCAACAGACTCTACAGACATTACTACAAGTTTATCTTTGTAAAATGCCTTTTGTTTTTTTGTTTTGTTTTGTTTTTGTTTTAATGATTTTATTTATTCATTTGACAGAGAGAAACATAGCTAAAGAAGGAACACAAGCAGGCAGAGTGAGAGAGGCAGAAGCAGGCTTCCTGCTGAGCAGGGAGCCTGATGCGGGGCTTGATCCCGGGACTCCAGGATCATGACTTGAGCCTAAGGCAGACACTTAAGCAACTGAGCCACCCAGGCCCCCTAAAATGCCCTTTTGTTAAGAAATCATCAATGTCTTCTCTCTACATCAGAAGAAAAAAAAAAAAAAAAAAGCTAAATCCTTAGCCTCATGTCCAGGATATAGATCATGACAGATATTACAAAGAAAGAATATGAACTTTGGAGTCTGGCTCTCTTCAGTTTCAATACAAGATCTACTTATTCACCATGTGATGTTGGGCAAGTTTCTTTGCTCTCTGAGCGTCACTCCAGACAAGTTTGTCTAATCTTCATTACCAAAGAGCAAGACACTTTTCTACCAGCCATTCAAAGCCCTTTGGACCCTCTATCCCCTCAGATTTCCTCTCTTAAGAGCAAGCTCTTCATTACCTTCTCTCATGTTCATAGTTTACTCATACTCACCATCTGATAGATTGAGATATTTTATATTTTTCTGTTTAGTTCCCATTTCTCACCTAGATTTTAAACCTTGAGAAAAGAAGGGCCGCATTTTGTGCCTCTCTGTATTCTCAATCCACAGTAAAGGGTCCAATATTCATTAAATAAGTGATAAAATCGAACATTTTTTAAACCTCATACAAATAATTTTTAAAACCTCAAATCATACACTAGTGATATTTGAAAGCTATCATTAAGTAAATATTTTTTTCTTTAGAATAGGAACTATATTCTAAGGTAACCAAATAGCCCCAGTTGGTGGATGAAAGCTCTTCTTATTAGAAGAATATCGGCTAATAAAAGGAGAAAAAAATGATGGAAATCTGAAATATCACCATTTTGCAGCAAGGATTCAGGCCACAATTGTCAACAGGTTTGGCTAAAACCAGTAGATGAAATGTTAATGGGGACAGGATATTAGCCTGATGTCACTTTCACCCACCCACTGATTACATCATGGTTGTAGATGGGGAACAAAAACTGTGGCAAAGCTGTCACCACTGAAATCCAGTAATCATTCTTAGAACCTAATACTGGATGACTTCGTGCCTCCTGATGTGGTACAATATGGAGGACACAGGATCACACTTAGGCAGGATTCTTGCCCCCAATATTCAACCAGAATCTAAACCAAGTCTTTATGTCTAATTTCCAGCTTTCAAGAAACTGAGGTCATAAAAATAATTTAGACAACTATCAAGGGTAAAAATTAGACAAATCCAGAAGGCAGGACATTCTTCAAGATATCTGGCCAAGTCTCTTTAAGAAGTCAATCTCCTAGAACTAAAACAAAACAAAACAAACAAATAAAAACTGGTAAGAGAAGTGAGGTAGAGACTATTCTAGATTAAGAGAGACATATAGGCCACAAGAAGCAAACACAAGGCATGGCTCAAGGTTGGGTCTCACTATGAACAATCAAGCATGAAGACACTTCAGAAAAATCTGGAAAATCTAAATTTAGCCTGGGAATCAGACAGTATGGAAATATTGTTAATTTTATTAAGATGACAATGGTATTGTATGGTTAAGGAAAAAAAGTCAATTTTTAGAGATTACCATCTTCTGAGATCTAGTACTTTCCGCTGTTTAATATCTTCAAGAGGAGAATACTGAGACCACTCCCTTTGATGTCTTCCTTTTTTATCTGAAGTTTTTTTCTTGGAAATTTGTTTCTTTGCATTGCCTAGAATACAAGAATATGAAATAAGCAAAATGCTCCAGATGAAATAAACTACCATGGCAATACAGTTAATTATATAACAAAACTAAAAAGCAATGCCACTAGTTCTGAAAATACTTCAAACATATTGAAGAAATACATGTATCTTCACGAACACTCCCCTGGCTTAGAGAGCGAGAATAAAAACAAGTCTAAGCAACCATGGTGTTAGCTCCTATTGGATTCTTATATTCCAATTCCTGATCTAGTTGTTTAGCTAGTAAAAGACTCAATCACAAAATCTTTGGTTTAGAAAATCAAATTACCAACAGTAAAATATTTAACCAGGCCACTTTCCAAAAATGAATCATTTCTACAAGACAATAAAAACACATGAATGTAACTCTGTTAAGGAATTAAAAGCTCTAGATCCAATAATGCATATTATTTTATTTAAAATATCTCCAGGCCTTGCAGAGACCACAAAATGAATTAAGAATGATGCTTACCCAAGTAGAGAAACTCAAGTATCACATGGTTTCACTTACTTGCGGTGCATAAGGAGTAATATAGAGGACAGTAGGAAAAGGAAAGGAAATGGGAAGTAAAGTAAATCAGGGAGGGAAACAAAACATAAGAGACTTTGGACTCAGAAACAAACTGAGGGTCTTGGAGGGGACGAAGTGGGGGGATGGGAGAGCCTGGTGGTGGGTACTGAGGGCACTTATTGCATGGAGCACTGGGTGTGGGGCAAAAACAATGAATCTTGGAACACTGAAAAAATAAAATAATATAAAAAAAGAATGATGCTTACATGTACATTATTAAAATGCAACTTTAGTACCAAGAACTAGAATGGAAAAAAAAAGTCCCCTTTCTCTGTGTGTGTGTGCGCTTATATGTGAATGCACACATACGCATGCACACACACCAATCTCTCCAAAAGACACATAAGGCAAATAATAGTAGTAACCTAAGGGGGAAGGGAACTGGGAGCTAGACAAAAGAAGACAAAAATGAAATTAGACTTTGCACTGCTTAATTCTTACATGTGTTATTTTCTAAATAATGTTAATAGATTACTCAGGCAAAAATTACTTAATTAAAACCTTAACTGTAGAGAACAAACTGATGGTCACCAGAAGGGATGGGTGGGCTAGGTGATGGGGATACGTAGTACACTTGTGGTGAGCACTGGGTGGTGATGGACGTGCTGAATCACTACACTGTCCACCTGAAACTAATATAACACTTATGTTAATGGAGGAATCTAAATAAAGACTTTAAAATGCACGTTCATAAATAACATTCAAGTTTCACATCACTAAAATGCCATTAACATTTCAGAGAGCTATGTTCAAATACTACTTTTCACAAATGCTAGATTTTCAATGAGATAATTAAATCTGTTATAAAAATCAAACAAATGTTAATATTTTACTTTTATGAGTTATGCATAATTATAAAACATAGACTATAGAGATATATAACTAGAAAACAGGCACGGAAAAGGGCTTGTTTCATAATGTTCAAAATGCTCTACAATAGAACCCAAACCAGCTGGAACTTGGAAACTCTTTTTTTCTTTTAATTTTTTTATTAACATATAATATATTATTTGCTTCAAGGGTACAGGTTTGTGAATCATCAGCCCCACACAAGTCACAGCACTCACCATAGCACATACCTTCCCCAATGTCCATCACCCAGCCACCCTATCCCTCCTCCCCATCCCGCTCAGCAACTCTTAGTTTCTTTCCTGAGATTAAGAGTCTCTTATGGTCTGTCCCTCTCCCCAGTCCTATCTTGTTTCATTTTTTTCCCTCCCACCCACCATGACCCCCCACCCTGCCTCTCAAATCCTCATACCAAAGAGATCAAATGATAATTGTCTTTCTCTGATTGACTAATTTTACTTAGCATAATACCCTCTAATTCCATCCACATCTTTCCAAATGGCAGGATTTCATTTTTCTTTTTTGATGGTTGCATAATATTCCACTATATATATATCCCCTCTTCTTTATCCATTCATCTGTTGATGGACATCTAGGTTCTTTCCATAGTTTGGCTATTGCCATACTGGACATTGCTGTTATAAACATTCAGGTGCATGTGCCCCTCTGAATCACTACATTTGTATCTTTGGGGTATCACTACTACCTAGTAGTGCAATTGCTGGGTCAGAGGGTAGCTCTATCTTCAACTTTTTGAGGAACCTCCATACTGTTTCCCATAGTGTCTGCACCAGCCTGCATTCCCACCAACAGTGTAGGAAGGTTCCCCTTTCTCTGCATCTTCGCCAACATCTGTTGTTTCTTGTTAATTTTAGCCATTCTGACTGGTGTGAGTCGGTACCTCAATGTGGTTTTGATTTGTATTTCCCTGATACTGTGGAACTCAGAAACAACTGTGACACAGGGGATTTCTCTGATTTTTACAAGATGTCATAATGACAAACACTATAATATCCAGAAACAAGCTTTTCTCCATTCCCTCTAGCTATTCGCTTTAAGTCTTCAAAGAGAACACAAAATTTTACAGAGCTGAGCAACCACTGGCAAACATGAGTTAAGTCTCATTCTGAAAAGTTTCTTTCACTAATAAAATATATCTTAGATAGTAAGAAGATGGAAAATCTACATACCAACGTTTTTCCCATGTCTTCATTGCCCAATAATACCATAATGCCCTATGTAGTTTTCCCACCCACTTAAAATCTTAGAGGCTAATGAAGCATGGTGATCTGTGACCCCAGCAAGTCCCCAGAGTGGTCTGAACCTGCACACTTTCCTCTAAGGTTGACCTGAGCCTGCCCTCTGTCCCCTTCTACTTTATTCCTAGGACCACCCCCCCCCCGGGCTAAATAAGTGTGCATTCCAAATGCACACCCTTCGTGAAATCCCCACATTGCCACAAGGAGAGCCAGTCCCACAGGCAAAATTCCATGCAGTTTGAGAGAGGGATGCTCTGGCAAAGTAGAAGCTAAGTTTGAGAGAGGAACATAGCATATCAATGGTTAAACACTCTGTCTCCCCATCTCATCAACTCCAGGAACCTTTGCCCATCTTCCTTTGTCATTGTCATATTCCTTTTTCCATTCCTCACCCGAGCCCTAACACACCCATCTAGTCCCAACACCAAAGAAACATACATCCGTACACACCTACCTCTAGTTACCACACTGGCTTTTAGAGAAATGTCTGAGGATAGCGAATATAAGTAGAATATCTGCCATCTTTTTGACTTCAGCAACCATGGCACAAGGTTTGGGGCAATCATTGTCACTGGAAAGTGAGGTGGGTGGGGACCCCAGAAATAAAAAAAGCCAGAAAAGGGGAGACTCAAATTTTATATATACATTTGGGGCATATCTTAGGCTGATCCCAGAACCTGTATGCACAGACCAGACCCCAAACAGCACAGCTACGACTGAAATGTCCTCCAGAGAGATTTGAAATGTCCTCCAAAGAGAAAATTGGCAGTTTTAGTCAAACCATATTCACTGCTGCTAAAATTAAAAAGAAACAAATGAACAAACATAAAACAATCTTTGGAGGAATATACCAGAATCTAAAATCACTACAACATTTCCAATACCTTGGATACACTCCAAAATTATTGAACATGTAAGGAAACTGGAAAATGTAACACTTCTCAAGACAGAAAAAAAAGATAAGACCAACTCTGAGATTACCCAGATCTTAAAACTGGCAGATAAGTATTTTAAAGTGGATCTCATTACCTATGCTTTATGAGATAGACACAATCTTCCAGTGATGAATGAAAAGGCAGCAAATCCAAGATAGGAAACAAAAACTATTTTAAAAATGTAAATTCCAGAACTAAAAGAAACAATACCCGAAACAAGTAATTCATTGACTAAATTTAAAATCTATCTTTAAGAGATGCATTTTTTTCAATTATAAGATTTTTACCAAGAAGAAGATGAATCATGTTTTTTCTTGTTCTGATTGGAACTGACATACAATGGTTCCTTAGTTTCAGCTGCACAACATAGTGAGTCAACGATTTTAGATATTATGCTCATCTCAAAAGCAGCTACCATCTGTTTAACTACACAATGCTATTACAGAATCACTGGCTCTACTCCCTGTGCTGTACCTTTTACTCCCATGAGGTATTCATTCTATAAGTGGAAGCCTGTATCTCTCACTTCCCGTCACCCATTTTGTCCATCCCTACCCCCTAACCCTTTGGTAACCACCAGTTTGTTCTCTGTATTTACAGACCTGAGTCTGTTTTTTGTTTGCTTATTCATTAGTTTTGGGTTTTAGATTCTCTGTATTTATAGACCTGAGTCTGCTTTTTGTTTGCTTATTCATTAGTTTTGGGTTTTAGATTCCATGTACAAGACAACACCAAAATCATATGGTGTTTGTCTTTCTCTGTCTGACTTATGCCCTCTAGGTCCATCGTGTTGTACCAAATGACAAAAATCTCATCCTTCTCTATAGTTGAGTAGGAAAGATGGACGTTAAATATAAAAAGATACAAGTTGAAAATATATGGGGGAAAACAATATACACCATGCAAACATCAGTCAAAAGAAAGCTGGAGTAGCTAGGTTAATGTCAAGGTCGCTTTCAGAACAAGGAAAATTACTAGGAATAATGAGGGGCATTTCAAAAGTCAATGCAACAAGAGGAAATACGTGTGTGTACTTAATAATAGAGTTTCAAATCTCATAGAAACAAAAATCAACAGAATTAAATGCAGAAAATATGACAATCATCATTGATTTTTAACACCCCATTTTCAGCAACTGATAGAGCAAGACAAAAATTTAGTGATGTGAAAAACTAGAAGATGTGAGAAACATTCTCAAACACTGATCTAGTAAGTATTTACAGAACAATACACCCAACAACTACAGAATAGGCAGAATAGGTCTTTTCAAATGCACATGGTCCCTTCACCAACATGGACTGTATGTTGGATCATAAAACAAGCCTCAGTCCATTCTAAAAGGCTGAGATCATATGCCCTCTGTCCACAATGGAATAAAATCTGAAATCAACATTTAGCAAAAGCCCCAAAATATCTGGAAATTAAGCAGCACAATTCTAAACAGTAATGCATATATCAAGGAAGAAATCACAAGGGAAATTAGAAAATACTTTACATTAAATGAAAATAAAAATAAAGTGTGTCAATATTTGTGGGCTGTGGCCAAAATAGTATTTGCAGAGCAACTTAAAGCACTAAATGCTCATAGAAAAGTCTTGAATCAGTTGTAAACCCAAAGTAAGTTGTAGTAAACCCAAAGTAAGTAGAAGGAAGAAAATGAGAAGCAGAAATCAGTAGAAGAGCAAACAAACAATTGAGGAAATTAACAAAGCTAAAAGCTGGTTATTTGAAAAGATGAACAAAACTGATAAAGCCCTAGCCAGGAAAAAAAAAAGAGAGAGAACATACATGACCAGTATCAGGATGAAAGAAGAGTTATTACTAAAGACCCTGTAGGTATTACAGGGATAAAGAGGACCATTAGAAATAACTTTATGCCAACAAAACCAACAACTTAGATAAAATGGACAGACAAAAATTTCACAGAATTAATGGGAATCAAGACAACTCCATAATCACCATTATCAGAGATTTTTAATACCCTTCTGAAAACTCCTCAGAAAACAGGAGAGATCACTTCCCAACTTGTCTTAGAAGACCTGCATAGCCCTAATGCTAACACCTAAAAAAGATATTATGAAAAAATTATAGACCAATCACCCATAAAAAATACACACAAAGTAAAACCCTCCCCAACATACTGTGATTTACAAATTTATGTGATATTCTGTGAGATACATTGATTTGGCAAAGGAACAAGAAGTATGGAGGTTTTACCAAATGGTCAGAGGCACCTAGACGGAAAATAGAAATCCTAGTTCTACCTCTTACCAGCTATCAACTTTCAAAAACCAACTTATCCCATCTGAGCCTCAATTTCTTGACCTTATATAAAACGATGATAGGAGTACCTACCACATAAAAATCCTGTAGTACTGTGAGTTCAAAAGAAAGAAGCAAAAGCAGTAGTTTCTGCCATAGGGACACAACACCACAAATGTGAAGGCTATGGATTGCACCCTAGGTGAATAGCACTCTCTTAAACTATGCAGTACACAACCTACTCAGTGATACCTGGAGACCCTGTTGGATGCCAAAAATTTTTCACAATAAAAAACCACAATGTTGGTGGCACCTGGGTGGCTCAGTTGGTTATGCTACTGCCTTTGGCTCAGGTCATGATCCCGGAGACCCGGGATCGAGCCCCGCATCGGGCTCCCTGCTTCTCCTCTCTCACTCCCCCTGCTTGTGTTCCCTCTCTAGCTGTGTTTTTCTCTGTCAAATAAATAAATAAAATCTTAAACACACACACACACACACACACACACACACACACACAATGCTATATGGTAGAAAAGAAAACAAAATGTTTAATTGGGAAAGACAATTTGATGTCTCCGCAGAACCACAAATGTAGTAGACGTTGTTTTGGCCACCTCATGAACCATTTCTAAGTTACCATATACTTATCTGCAATAGTTGCATTTTGCAACAGTCTTAGATTTTTCAAAGCTCTCAAAATGCACAGGTTATGTGTGAAGTTTCCAGTGGTAACCCATTAATGAACTAAATGTCCTCTGTCCAAAGTTATTTTTTAATATCAATGACAGACAACATGATGGCAATGCTCCTTGTTCAGCATTATACAAGGAAACCATGTTTAATGATAAGCTTAAACAAGATATGTCGTTTTCTGATTATTTTCACATGTGACATTCAAGCCTCCTTCCTTACCTGATTTGTGTTTCAAATTTGTGGTCACACCATCAAATTCAGATTTATCGATTTCCCATGCGAGAGGTAGCTTGCCCAGGCTACTGGATAAGTTTTCCAAGCTATTTTCTTCATTGTAGATGATTTCCGATGTACTTGTTGGGATGCCAATGTATCGTGATGGATTATTTCCAGCAGATAAAGAGGTACTATCAGGGAGGCAAGAAGAGCGGGTTGAATTTGGAGTTTTATAGATTGAGGTTGCCTGGTTGAGAAAGGCATAGTCTGAACAGATGGCATAAATTTTCTCCCTAGTGTGGGTCACTGGACAGCTCCACGGGTAATGACCATCTCCTTTGGGACCCAAGGGTGCCCCCGAGGCACGAGTGCAGAAAGATTGAACAGCACCTTGCAGGTTCTCTTCAGGAGACTTTCTCTCAGATTTGTGCTCACCATTTCCAGAATCATTTGCCGTTTCTGCCTCTGCAATGTTAGGCATTGAATGCAACTAGAAAAGTTCTGTTACGAAGGAGAAGTTGCAACTCTCTCTGTGACTTGAAAACCAAGTGTGACAATTGTTTACAGCATTCTACAGAAACTTGAGAGCTGCAAGATGGGCTCCTAAGAAAAGAAGGAGGACAAAGAAACATCAACAATCCACTAAATACTACAAAAGCACTAAAAAATGAATCAAGTATTTCACATGCCTTCAGTCAATAAGTATTTATTTTACAACACTATACACCCCTAGCCACAATCACTGGCCACTGTCTTATTAAAACATCATTTTACAATAAAGCTTGACAATAACAAAAAGACCTCAATGAAGAAATGGGCAAAATATCTGAATAGTCACTTCTCTAAAGACAGTAAGAAATGGCCAGTGAACGCATGGAAAGATGCTCAGCATCACTGGTCATCATGGAAATGCAAATCAAAAGCACAAGATACTATGTCACACCCAGCAGGGTGGCTCTAACCAAGATAGACAATAAAAAGGATTGTTGAGGATGTGGAGAAACTGGAACCCTCATACCCTTCCAATGGAGATGCAAAATGGTTCAGTCACTTTGGAAAACAGTTCCTCAAGCATTTACAGTTACCGTATGAGCAAGCAATTTCACTCCTAACTACACATCTAAGAGGAAGGAAGGTATACATCCACGCAAATGTTCATAGCAGCATTATTTATAATAACCAAAAAGGAGAGACAACCGAAAGGCCCATCAATTGATGAATAGATAAGTAAAATAAATAAAATGTAGTATATCCATGTAATAGGATATTTTTTGGGCAACAAAAATAAATGAAGCACCCACCCATGCTACAACATGGATGAGCCTTGAGAGCATTACACTAAATGAATGAAGCCCATCATGACAGAGCCTACTAGTGTATGATTCCATTTATATGAAATGTAAAATAGGCAAGTCTCTGGTGACAGGAATTAGATTAGTGGGTTACCTAGGCCTGGGAGGGAGAAAGACGTTGGGGATGATAAGGGATTCTTTTTGGAATGATGAAAATATTCCATCATTAACTGAGGTGATGAACGCACAACTTTGTGAATATACTAAAAGCTACCGAATTGGACATTTTAAACAGGTGAATTGTATGGTGTGTGAATTTAATCTCAATAAAGCTGTGCATTCATCACCATGATCAATTACAGTTAGTAGTCACAAACTTCTGATCAGTCTCAGGAAAAACTGATTTTCGAGACTATACCAATTCCTTCGGGGAAGAAAACAGAACAGTTCAAAAGGCATTTTTTGAATGAAGGGCATTTGAGGACGCTGAAGATTTATACAAAAGCAAGATCTTGATAAGTCAGATCATTACAGGTGGTAGAGGAGGGTACTTGATACAGATGCCAGGATGAGTGTGCCTACTTCACGGGGCCCAAGCAATGTGGTTCCAGAGACACAACCCAACCCCGGATGACCAGTTTGATGTTTACTAGTTAATATCTCCACCCATTCACTTATTTAAAAAATTAGAATAATTTTCTTAAGTTACAGAAACATGATTCCATAAAATCCACCACACAAATACTTAATGAAAAAAACCACAAAGGCAATAAGAAATAACAGAAGAATGATTGCTACAAGGGCCATGATCACTCTAAGTCTCTGAGGAGAAACCAGTAAAAGTAATCCCTATCCTTCGTGTAATTTAAAGCAACAGAGCTCATTACAAGGAGGACTCCACATAGTATAGAAAAGGTTCCATTTTCTTTATTTTTAAGGAATGCTTTCCCTCTATTCAATGTTCAGCTTGTGACTTTTTTAGTAATTGGTGCAGAATTTATAGTTCTTTCCAGGTCGGTTTGGCTAGAGCTTCAACACCAAAGATGGAAACCCCAATGGTGTCATTTTGGAAAAACTTTTCAAGAAATCCCAGGGACGAATTAGGGAGAGGAGCAAGATGGCGGAGGAGTAGGAGACCTAAATATCATCAGGTCCCAGGAGTTCAGATAGATAATTATCAAACCATTCTGAATACCTACAAACTCAACAGGAGATCGAAGAGAAGAAGAGCAGCGATTCTAGGAGTAGAAGAAGGACCACTATCTAGAAGGTAGGACATGCAGAGAAGTGAATTGGAGGCGACATTTGGGAAGACAGTCCACGGTGGGAGGGGCCGGTTCCCTGGAGTGGTGAAGCAGAGCATAAAATCAGAACTTTTAGAAGTCTGCTCCACTGAGGGATGTCACCCCATAGGCTAAGTGGGGAGTGGACCCTCTCTGAGACAGTGTAGCCTCAGGACCTGTGGGGTCACAGAAGGACCTGGATGCCTGAGCGAGGCAGAGCTCCCAGGTATTGGAGCGGGAAGGCTGCTGCAGAGATGGAGCTGAGCAGTGGGCTCTCAGCCCAGGGTTACCTTAAACCATGACCAAAGGGGCAGCTGGGCCACTGTTCTTTGAGCAGGGAGTGGAAGATCCAGGGAGACCCCCTCCTTCCTCCTCTGAGAGAAGCAGCATGGGAATGCACTGCAGGAATCAGCTGGGTGTGGAGACTCCAAATGGGGCCGCAGGCCAGAGAGAAATGCCCGGTTACAGGCAGCGTGAGCACGGATTGTGGCCAGAGACCAGGGAGACAGGCCTGATTGATGGCCTTTCTCTGGGGGTGCACTGAGGAGTGGGGCCCCAAGCTCCTGGCTCCTCTGAGCTAGAGACTGGGAGGCTGCCATCTTCATTCCTGTCCTCCAAGGCTATACAGAAAGTGCTCAGGGAACAAAAGCTACTGAGAGCGTGTGGCGCCTGGGTGGCTCAGTTGGTTAAGCAATTGCCTTCGGCTCAGATCATGATCCCGGAGTCCTGGGATCCAGCCCCGTGTCAGGCTCCCTGCTTGGCGAGAGGCCTGCTTCTCCCTCTCTCACTCACCCTGCTGGTGTTCCCTCTATCACTGTGTTTCTCTCTGTCAAATAAATAAATAAAATTTAAAAAAAAACAAAAGCTACCGAGAGTGAACCCAAACAGATTGCTTGGCCTGGCCCCTGGCAAGGGTGGGGCAGTTCCACCTCTGGCAAAAACATGTGAGAATCAATGCAACAGACCCCTCCCCCAGAAGATCAGCGAGAACATCCAGCCAAGACCAAGTTCACCAATCAATGAGAACTGCAAAACTTCAGAGCTACGGGAATATAGCACATAGAATTCATGGCTTTTTTTCCCAGGATTCGTTCGTCTTTCAAAGTTAAATTCTTTTAATTTTATTTTTTCTTATTCTATTTTTTTAATTTTTCCTCTTTCCTATTTTAACATGTTTTAACTATTTGATCGTATCAATGCCTATTTAAAAATCTTTTCTAATTTTCATTGTTATACTCATATTCTATCCCTTTATGGTATTTGACTTTATTTTTGGTATACATATTGGTTTTTCCTTCTTTAAAATGTTGGGGTACACTTTCTTTTAATAGGTCAAAATATACCCTAAATATAGCATATGCCTTTGTTCTACTCTCCAGCCTGATCAAATTCTTTCCTTTTTTTTTTCATCTTTCTTCAACCAAATTCTTATCTTATCAATTCCCTTTTTAGAATCTTTACTAAAATCTTTATAGTCATATTCCATCCCTTCATTGTGTTTACTCTTTTGAATATATAAGTTTTTCTTTCTTTAAAATTTTGGGAGATATTTTCTTCTAACAGACCAAAATACACACAAAATCAACAGTGTGGCTCTATTCTATTCACCAGTCTAATATATATATATTAGACTGTATATTATTAATATATTAATAATATTAATATATTATATATAATAATAATAATTAATATATATTTACCCCCTCCTTTCTTCTCCCCCCAGTTTCAGGTCTCTTCTGATTTGGTTAGTGTATAGTTTTCTGGGGTCATTGCAATGCTTTTACTATTTTACTATACTTTTACTATTACTATTTTGTTCTCTCATTCATCTATTCTTATATGGATAAAATGACAAGGCAGAAAAACTCAACTCAAAAAAAACAAGAACAAGAGGCAGTACCGATAGCTAGGGACCAAGTCAATACAGACATTAGTAATATGTCAGAACTAGAGTTCAGAATGATGATTATGAAGGTTCTAGCTTGGCTTGAAAAAAAGCATGGAAGATGCTAGAGAATCCCTTGCTGGAGAAATAAAATCCCTTTCTGAAGAAATAAAAGAACTAAAATCTAACCAAGCTGAAATCAAAAAAGCTATTAATGAGGTGCAATAAAAAATGGAGGATCTGGGGCACCTGGTGGCTCAGTTGATTAAGCAACTGCCTTCAGCTCTGGTCATGATCCTGGAGAGCTAGGATGGAGCCCAGCATCAGCCTCCCTGCTCAGCAAGAAGCCTGCTTCTCTCTCTCTCATTCTCCCTGCTTCTGTTACCTCTCTAGCTGTGCTTCTCTCTGTCAAATCAATAAATAAAATCTTTGAAAACGAAAATGGAGCCTCTTACTGCTAGAATAAATGAGGCAGAAGAGAGAATTAGTGATCTAGAAGAGCAAATGACGGAGAATAAAGAAGCTGAGAAAAAGAGAGATAAACAACTCCTGGACCATGAGGGGAGAATTCAAGTGATAAGTGATACCATAAAATGAAACAATATTAGAATAATTGGGATCCCAGAAGAAGAAGAAAGAGAGAGAGGGGCAGAAAGTATATTGGAACAAATTATAGCAGAGAATTTTCCTAATTTGGCTAAGGGAACAAACATCAAAATCCAGGAGGCACAGACAACCCCCCTCAAATATAAAAATAAAATAAAATAGGCCCACACCCTGTCGTCTAATAGTAAAACTTACAAGTCTCAGTGACAAAGAGAAAAACCTGAAAGCAGCTCAGGAGAAGAGGTCTGTAACATACAATGACAGAAACATTAGATTGGCAGCAGATATAGTCACAGATACCTGGCAGGCCAGAAACGACGGGCCAGAAAAATATGCAGCCAAGAATACTATATCCAGCTACGGTGTCATTGAAAATAAAGGGAGATGTCAAAGAGGTTACTGCCTAAGTTATTTTCCAGGATTTTGATGGATTCCTGCTCACGTTGAAGTCTTTCACAATCGCCAAACTGTGGAAAGAGCCAAGGTGCCCATCAACAGATGAATGGATAAAGAAGATGTGGTACATATACACAATGGAATACTATGCCTCCATCAGAAAGGATAAATATCCAACTTTTGTAGCAATATGGACTGGACTGGAAGAAATTATACTGAGTGAAATAAGCCAAGTAGAGAAAGTCAAGTATCACATGGTTTCACTTACTTGCGGTGCATGAGGGGTAACCTGGAGGACAGTGGGAGAAGGAAAGTAAATGGGAAGTAGGGTAATCTAGGGAGGGAAACGAAACAACAGAGACTTTGGACACAGAAACAAACTGAGGGACTTGGAGGGAGGGGGGTGGAGGGATGGGAGAGCCTGGTGGTGGGTACTGGGGGCACCTATTGCGTGGAGCACTGGGTGTGGGGAATGGGGAATAAATCTTGGAACACTAGAAAAAAAAATTTTAGGTAACAATAAAAAATAAATAAATAAACAAACAAACAAAGAAAGAAAGAAAGAAAGAAAGAAAGAAAATAAAAGGAGAGATAAAAAGGTTCCAGGACAAACAAAAACTAAAGGAATTTGCAAACAACAAACCAGCCCTACAGGAAATATTGAAAGGGGTCCCCTAAGCAAAGAGAGGACCTAAAAGTAACATATACCAGAAAGGAACAGAGACAACATACAGAAACAGTCACCTTACAGGCAATACAGTGGCACTAAATTTATATCTTTCAATAGTTACCTGGAATGTAAATGGGCTAAATGTCCCAATCAAAAGACACAGGGTATCAGAATGGATAAAAAGAACCATCAATATGGTGTCTCCAGGAAACTCATTTTCAACCCAAAGACACCTCCAGGTTCAAAGTGAGGGGGTGGAAAACAATTTACCATGCTAATGGACATCAAAAGAAAGCTGGGGTGGCAATCCTTGTATCAGATAAAATTAGATGTTAAGCCAAAGACTATAATAAGAGATGAGGAAGGACACTATATCATACTTAAAGGATGTGTCCAACAAGAAGATTTAACAATTTTAAATATCTATGCCCCTAACATGGGAGCAGCAATTATATAAACCAATTAATAACTAAACCAAAGAAACACATTGACAATAATACAATAATAGTAGGGTACTTTAACACCCCGTCAATGAAATGGACAGATCATCTACGCAAAAGATCATCAAGGAAATAAAGGCTTTAAATGACATGCTAGACCAGATGGACATCACAGATATATTTTGAATAGTCCATCCCAAACCAACACAATACACATTCTTCTCTAGATGCACATGGAACATTCTCAAGAATATGTATTCTCCAGAAGAGATCACATCCTGGGTCACAGATCAGGTCTCAACCAGCATGAAAACACTGGGATCATTCCCTGCATATTTTGAAACTATAGTGCTTTGAAACTAGAACTTAACCACTAGAGCAAAGTTTGAAAGAACTCAAATACATGGAAGATAAAAAGCATCCTACTAAAGAATAAATGGGTCACCCAGGAAATTGAAGAAGAATTTTAAAAACTCATGGACACAAATGAAAATGAAAACAACTGTTTGGGGCGCTGGGGTGGCTCAGTCGCTAAGCATCTGCCTGCAGCTCAGGTCACGATCCTGGAGTCCCAGGATCAAGCCCTGCATGGGAAGCCTTCTTCTCTTTCCCTCGGTCTGCCTGCTTGTGTTTCCTCTCTAGTTGTGTTTCTCTCTGTCAAATAGATAAATAAATAATCTTGAAAGATGGAAAAGAAAGAAAGAAAGAAAAAAAGCAAGCAAGCACAACTGTTTGAAATCTTTGGGACACAGCAAAGGCAGTCCTGAGATGGAAGTATATAGCAATACAAGATTTTCTCAAGAAACAAGAAAGGTCTCAAGTACACAACCTAAACCTACACCTAAAGGAACTGGAGAAAGAAAAACAAAGAAAGCCTAAACCCAGCAGAAGAGAAATAATAACGATCAGAGGAAAAATCAACAAAGGAGAAATCAGAAGAATAGTAGAAAAAATCAACAAAACTAGGAGTTATTTCTCTGAAAGAATTAATAAGATCAATAAACCCCTGGCCAGGCTTATCAAAAAGAAAAGAGAAAGAACCCAAACTAATAAAATCATGAATGAAAGAGGGGAGATCACAAATAGAAATGGAAGAAACTCTTTAAACTCATTTTATGAGGCCAGCATTACCTTGATCCTAAAATCAAAGACCCCATCAAAAAGGAGAATTATAGACCAATATCCTTGATGAACACAGAGCAAAAATTCTCGCCAAAATACTAGCCAATAGGATCCAACAGAGCATTAAAAGGATTATTCACCACAACCAAAATGGGATTCATTCCTGGGCTATAAGGTTGGTTCAACATCCACAAATCAATCAATGTGATTCAGTACATTAATAAAAGAAAGAACAAGAACCATATGATCCTCTCAACAGATGCTGTAAAAGCATCGGACAAAGTACAGCACCCTTTCTTGATCAAAACTCTTCAAAGTGTAGGGATAGAGGGCACATACCTCAATATCATAAAAGCCATCTATGAAAAACACACAGCGAATATCATTCTCAATGGGGAAAAACTGAGAGTTTTTCCCCTAAGGTCAGGAACATGGTAGAGCTGTCCACTATCACCACTGCTATTCAAGATAGTGCTAGAAGTCCTAGCCTCAGCAATCAGAAAACGAAGAGAAATAAAATGCACCTGAATCGGCAAAGAAGTCAAACTCTCACTCTTTGCAGATGATATGATACTTCATGTAGAACACCCAAAAGACTCCACTCCAGAACGGCTAGGACTCATACAGGAATTCAGTAAAGTTTCAGGATATAAAATCAATGCACAGAAATCAGTAGCATTTATATACACCAACAGCAAGACAGAAGAAAGAGAAATTAAGGAGTTGATCCCATTTACAATTGTACCCAAAACCATATGACACCTAGGAATAAACCTAACCAAGGAAGCAAAGATTCTGTACTCAGAAAACTATTAAGTACTCATGAAAGAAATTGAAGAAGACACAAAGAAATGGAAAAATATTCCATGTTCAGGGACTGGAAGAATAAATATTGTGAAAATGTTTATGCTACCTAGAACAATCTACACATTTAATGCAATCCCTATCAAAATACCGTCAATTTTTTTCAAAGAAATGGTACAAATAATCCTAAAATTTATATGGAACCAGAAAAGACCCCGAATAGCCAGAGGAATATTGAAAAAGAAAACCAAAGTTGGCGGCAGCACAATTCCAGACTTCAAGCCCCATTACAAAGCTGTAATCATCAAGACACTATGGTACCGGCACAAAAACAGACATGTAGATCAATGGAACAGAATAGAAAACCCAGAAATGGACCCTCAACTCTGTGGTCAACTCATCTTCGACAAAGCAGGAAAGAATGTCCAATGGAAAAAAGACAGTCTCTTCCTACCATTTTGTCCTATCCTATAGCTCCTTTTGTTCCTATTTTTATAAACCATTCCCAATTCCATCCCCACTCCTAGTACTGGCACTTCCCCATCCCCCACCCCACCCCTTCCTGCCTAGGGTTGACATTTTTAATCCAGCCTGTGCAGAGATATTAGGAAATAAAGCTTGGACACATATATGATCATAGAACTCCCCTTCCTAAAACCTTCTGCTCTTAGAAAAAAAGTCAACTGCTTGTCTGATACCATCCTCTTTTTCTTTAGCTCTATCTCATCCTTCTCCCCCTTCCACTTTCCAACTTTCCATTCTCTGGATGTGTTCTCCCAGTACTCACCTCCCTGTATTTGGTTAATTCCCATTTGTACTGCACATATCCTTCAATGTCACTTGCAGGAGATTCTTTCTTTGCTCCCCAAACTAGGCTTCCTCATCCTGTACATATTTAGTACCTTTCTTTCACAAGGTTTGCCAGGGTTATCCTTAGGGATGGGTATGTGTGAAAGTCTCATCAACAAATAGTTGCCTTTAAGTGCCTACATTATTCTGGGCATCATTTTAAGCTCCAGATTAGGAGCCTAAATTCCAGGAGAATCAGGAGCTGGACTTTTAGACAAGAAGCCTCTTTTTCTCCTCCCTGGTTCTCATCTGTCAGATCTAAGTTTCCGGAGAGGAGATGTTCTCCTAAGATTATACCAAGGAATGATTGCAGGACCTAAGGCTCAATTTAATGATGTATTCTTATGATCACGGCACAAACAACTCTCAGCTTAACTCTAAGTGAACAAAATTTTATAAAATGAACCGCTAGAGTAACGATTTTTAAAAGTCACTAGAAGGAATTGTTCTGTAAAATAAACGTTCCATTTTCAAGGTCAATATTCATCGCCTAGGTTACATTCTTTTCGCTTTGTGTTTTCAATCCATGTTTTAAAATATCAAGTTTGCATAGGGAACGAAGATCTTAAGAAGTGTCTTCAGCAAAGCCTCCCCATATGACAACTATTATGGTCTATACTCTGCATGGAAGGCCACGGAGGAAATGACTTACTTATAGTGAAATATGCGCCCCAAGGCTGGGACAGATCCGCGAAGCCCCAGCGGGTCAGGTGTCCGTTCTACTCCCTGGTGTCAGCCCCACGCGCTCCCGGCCCCTTGCCGGGTCGTACCCGAGTTCCTGCCCCTGCTGAGGCGCTGGCCTACGAAGGATACCAGGCTCGGAGCAGGCGAACGGAGCTCCCACCAGCCTACTGCGTGAAGCTCGCGCTGCCGCCAGGCTCTGAAGCCGCCAGGACCGAGGCGACAGTCTCGCAGGCTGGTGCCCCGCCGCGCGGAGCCGATGTGTGCGGAGGCGGCGCCGGACGACGGCGGGAGCGAGGCCGCGCTCTCCACCTGCACTGTTCCCGCGGCCTGCCGGGTCCACAGGCGCTCCCCGGAGCCGGCGTCCCCCAGTCCCCGTCCCCGCAGCGAGGCCTCCACACCCCTCCGTCCCCCTCTCTCCGCCGCCGGAAGCCAGAGTTCGCCGCTAGAGGGAGCGGGCGGAGGCCGGTGGAGTGAGCGCCTCCAATCAGCCCGCGGCCGGGGGAGGCTCCCGGCGCGCGGGGCTCCAGGGCCGGTGGGACGGGGCAGTTACTGCCCCCGGGCTAACGGGAAGCAGCTGATTCGAGCTTTGAATGCACCACTTGATATCAATATTCAAGACAATTGCAAAAAAAAAAGAAAAAAAAAAGAAAAGAAAGAAAAAATAAGAAAATTGAAAAGCCCCTCCTGGGCCTCCATCCAGGGCAGCATTGATCCGCGGAGCCACCCGGCCCGTCTGGGTCTTCGTTGCAGCTGGCAAGGGTCCAGAGAGAGAAGAGGGAGGGAGAGCAGGAGGCTCTGGGTCCGATTCTGGAACTGACCGTGACCGCTGGCCGGAGAGCGGGCAAACGGGAAAGAAGGGATCGCCACCGCACGCTCCGGGCCAGGCCCTGCCTTGCATGGCGTGGAGACCCGCGCAGGCAGGAGCCACCGATATCCACGCGGGCATCTCCAAATCAGGCTTTGTTTCCGAGAGCCCTCGTCCCCTGTCTCCCTAGCACTTCCCCATCTTGCGGCCCAGCTCTGCACCCCACTTTTTCCCGGGAGGAGGACGGGCAACCATGCAACGGCCTCCACTCGGACGGCCCCGGGGCTCCCGAGAGGCCATGCAGGAGGCGTCCAGAGCGGGCGCGCGGCCGCAGGCCCGGGCCAAGCAGCGCGGGTGCCAGATGGAGGGCCCCTCGCGCTGGGCGCACAGCAGCCGGCCGCCACCCGCCCAGCCCACAGCCCCGGATACCTCTGGCCTGTCCCGCGGAGTAGAGTCGCTGCGGCCGCAGCAGAGGGGGCCCCAGACGCGGATCACAGCTTCCCGCGCGCGGACCACGACGCGCCTCCGGTTACCCTGGGGCTGGCGTCTCTCGTCCCATTGGAGCGCGTGGTGACAGCGCCCTGGAAGGCTGTGCCCGGAGACCGGTTGTCAGATATCATTGACAACACCTTCCTTTCATCGTTTTATACCTGCCCTCTGCACGTGCGGAGGATATGGTGACAATTTTTTAAAAATCTTAGCTGTGTCCCCGCATGCCACTCTACTGGGCATCTAATATATAGCTGCACCCTGAAAGCGACGACCGCAAAGTAAATAAATGAGTGAGAGGTGGTAAAACCTGGGATTTCCGCTAGTCCTGTCGCGAACTACATGTCCCAGGAAGCCTTGGAACACGGACGCCACCGAGCCATCCACTTGGGGAAGGCCTTACTCAGCCCAGCCGACACGCAGGCCAATCACTTCGCCCTGCACCTTGGGCTGGAACCTGAGACGGATTCGCCGGCAATGATGCTCCAGTTGTGGGAGCAACACAAGTTTATCTTTGTCCGGAGAAGGTGGAGTAGCGGGGTTCCCGCTCGTTTGAGCCAAACGACAGGCATCCATCAGCTAGACAAGCCATCGCTCTGCCTGTGATTTTTCCTAGGAAAAGTGGAGACCGCACGCCTTCCCTTGCACAGCAAGGGACACCTTTTGGAGTCGTGTTTGCTGCTGTGATCAGCCAACGTGCCCTCCAACCCCGCCCAAGGCGCGGCTGGTTCCGACCACTGTCTTACACTTCATTTATCCGTCGATCATTTTGAGAGCCGGTCTTGTAAATGTTTAGCATTTTGCTGCTTTACTGCTTCTTTCTGAGGACAGTGCCAGCACTTGCCGAGACCGGCGGAGAGAGGCGGCTGAGTCCGGAGAAGAGCGAAGTATGGGGACCCGGGCTAAAGGCAGCTGTGGTCCTTCCTGCACGCTATTTCTACATTCAGGCGGTGGATACATCAGGAAATAAGTAAGTGGAGAAACGACTCCCTAACTCTTCTGGAATGCAGTTAAAATGTACTGTTTCTCCCTTGAAGTTTTACCCGCCCAAGAACTCGTTTTTCCGCAGCAGTTTAAATTCCAGGATATTTGGATGCTATCCACATCTGTAACAACCTTCCGTGTCCCGATCAATTTTTCTCTGTAGCTTTAGAAATAATTCCAGGTTGGCTCTTCTCCTAGCTGTTCTGATACAGCACACAGCACTGGAGATACAAAGCCCCCCGCACTTTGCCGGAAGTACTATTTCCACCTACTTTGGCATAAGCTGTTTTAAGGAATGTAAACCCAGTTGTTGAAAACTTGGTTGGTTCATCTTTCTCTAGTGCTGCCCTGTTTTCGGGGAGACATCTGCAGATAAGCATGATCTGAAACTCAGAAAGGAAAAGGATTTGAAACTTTACAATTGAGAGGGAAAGCACCAAAGTGTGAATCTCCTATGTTTGTAATGAATATTATTTCATTCCACTGAATTCCAGCAATTAAAATGATAACTGAAAGCTTAGTTTTAGAATTCACATACTCCCGAAATGATTGTCTTTTTTTACTAGTGGATGCTGACTACGTATATTTTGTAGGGGAAAAAAAAATCTTGGATAAACTTACAGGAAGTTTTCCAAAGTGGAGGGGGGGAAGTTATCAATTTTGTCACTTGGTTATAAAAATTAGGGGAACTAAGTACCATCTTTAAAATCTTCATAGTTGTCACCTGGGTGGCTCAGAGCGTCAAGCCTCTGCCTTCAGCTCAGGTCATGATCTCAGGGTCCTGGAATCGATTCCCACATGGGGCTCTCTGCTCAGCAGGGAGCCTGCTTCCCCTTCTTTCTCTGCCTGCCTCTCTGCCTATTTGTGATTTCTCTCTGTCAAACAAATAAAAAAACCTTAAAAAAAAACTTCATAGTGAGAGTACTCACTTAAAAAAAAAAAAACTTTCATACAGTGTCACTTAGGTGATACACAACCATGGCTCTTGCCCATGGCTGAACATGATTGATACTACTACTCTTTTAAAGAATCACTGAGAGATTTTTCAAAAGGTCATTTATCTTTAGAGGCAAATTTTAGAGGCAAATTTCCAGTTGCATGAAATAAATAGTAGATCAATAAGAATATTTTTATATATAGAATGCATAAGTGGGTTCTAGGTTTACATAAATATGTAGTGTTTGCATATTCCCTTGCAATTTTCTTTTTTTTTTTTCCCTTGCAGTTTTCAATTGAAATGTTTATGTGTGAACATTTGTCATCCTCTGCTTCTTTTTTTAAATCTCTGGTCCATCACATTCATTCTGGTATTATAAGCATATGAGAGAAGAAGCAAGCATAAGTTAGGGGGAGAATATGGAAGAAAACAGTAAGGTTCACAGACCAGAGAGCATTATCTTTGTGCATTTGTGCCTTGAAATAATCTCTCTATCTTCCTGTTCTTCCATGACAGGTTCACATCTTCTCCAGGTGAAAAGGTGTTCCAAATTAAAATCTCGGCACCAGAAGAGCAATTCACTAGAGTTGGAGTCCAGGTTTTAGACCGAAAGGATGGATCCTTCATAGTAAGATACAGAATGTATGCAAGCTACAAAAATCTGAAGGTAGAAGTTAAATTCCAAGGTCAACATGTTGCCAAATCTCCATATGTTTTAAAAGGTAATCTGTAACATAATTTTAAGATAACAGTATTTATGAAACCATATAGTGGATATTTCTTACGTGTTTTGAATGCTGAGTAAAATTATTACTGTATGTTTTGTTATTTGTGTGTAATTAGGGCCGGTTTACCATGAAAACTGTGACTGTCCTTTGGAAGATAGCGCAGCCTGGTTGCAGGAGATGAACTGCCCAGAAACCATTACTCAGATTCAGAGAGATTTGGCATATTTCCCTGCTGTTGATCCAGAAAAGATTGCAGAAGAAATCCCAAAAAGATTTGGACAAAGACAAAGCTTATGTCATTATACGTTGAAGGATAACAAGGTGTGATTTCTGATTAAGGTTTGCTTGTTTGCCTTTAATGACTTTGTTTGTTTGTTTGTTCTGACCATATAGCTCTAAGTAGCTACAGAGTTTTATTAAAAATCATTCTGTGGAATGCCTGGCAGGCTCAGTTGGTAGAGCAAATGACTCTTGATCTTGGGGTTGTGGGTTCAAACCCCACTTTGGGTGTAGGGATTACTTAAGAATAAAATCTTATTATTTTTTTTTTAAGATTTTATTTATTTGACAGAGAGAAACACAGTCAGAGAGGGAACACAAGCAGGGGGAGTGAGGGAGGGAGAAGCAGACTTCCCTCCCAGTAGGGAGCCCGATTCTGGGCTTGATCCGTGAACTCCGGGATCATGACCTGAGCCAAAGGCAGATGCTTAATGACTAAGCCACTCAGGTGCCCCAAAAATAAAATCTTTTTTAAAAAAGTCATTCTGGGGATCATTGTGATAAACTTTATCTCAGGGAAATCTTCCAGTACTTTTAGATTAACATAATAAACAAAATGAAAATAAGGGTGATGGAAAATAAATCATTAACTTAATCAATGTTCAATTCTCTTTTAGGTTTATATCAAGACTCATGGTGAACATGTAGGTTTTCGAATTTTCATGGATGCCATACTACTTTCTTTGACTAGAAAAGTAAGTGTTTCTTTTCTCTTAGGTATAATGACAGTTTCAGCCCAGGTTTTTCTATACAATTTTTAAAAATAACAGCATCAGTGGTTTTCTATTCTGGAACCTTATTATAATACTGTCCTGAAGCTTTATGTCACACAGGATACCTGTATGAATTTTATAAGGCTACCGTCACAGAGTACTGCAAACAACAGAAATGTTTGTTTTCTCTGGAGGCTTTCTGGATTTCTGGAGGCTTCAAGTCTGAGAGCGAGGTGTCAGCAGGGCCCTGCCCCTCCCCCACCCCGAGACCTATAGGGGAGGACCCACCCTTCCTCTCCCTGCTTCTCTGGCCTGTGGCCATCCTCGGCTTACAGCCACCTCACTCCATCCAATCTGTGCCGCTCATCACACGGCTTCCCCCGTGTGTCTCTGTCTCCTCCTCTGGTAAGGACACTAGTCATATTGGATCGGGGCCTGCCCTCCTCCACTGTGACCTCAGCTTCACTAATTATTCCTGCAACAACCCTACTTTCAAATAAGGATATTCTGAGATACTCTATTTTTGGACTTCAGCTTATCTTTTGGGGGGAGGGGCAGAATTCAACCCACAGCAATACCTTATAAGGGAACATGTCTTAGAATAAAATTGTTTTAGTGCTAAACCTACTTTGAGCCCAGAGAGGGCTTACTATATGCCGAATCCTGTTCCTGGGCATAAAATGATGTCCGCAGGGTTCTAGCAGAGTACCTCACAGTGATAGTAAACTGTCTAATTGGAAAAACTATACCTACATCATTACCGGTTGCTTAATAACAATTTATTGGATACTCTGTATCTATATCTTGACTGAATTACTCATGGAAAATCAGTGCCTTCTCAAGCCTGAGAACACTTAGAGTGAGTTTATTCTGAACATGGGCAGCTACTAAGCATCTGTATTCTGCCTCCTTCAGCTAAGACTTCAGGATGCTGGCAAGTTTTCCTTGCTCATCCGTGTCAATCTGTGAAAAAAATACTCCAGTTTCTCAAGATGCTTCTCAGACTGACCAAAACCCCAAACATTTACCTATGGCTTGATTTAAAAAAAAAAAAATCAAAAACAAACAAACCAAAAAACAAGTGCTATAAACACATTTGTGTGCCATTTGTCAGTAGAGGTAGCCTAGCTTGGAAATCCCTAGAGCTGGCTTTGGTGTTGGGCTTCCAGAGTTTAGATGCTGGTCCTCCCACTCTGGGTGGTGGGTGTATATTTTTTAAATGGGCACATCTGGCTCACTTACTAGGAACTAGGGATAGAGTCCCAGTGCTCTGTGCTGTAACTGTTTTCCAGTAATTCCCTTTCTGTCCCTGATCATCCTAGAGTCTCTTGGCAGCATTAGAACTGAGATTCTCTTTGCCTTTTCATCTCTTTTGGAAGCCAGCCTATCGGCCAGTTTGCACATCCACAAAAAGGATATCGAGTGTGCTTATATGTGTGACAGTATTCTGAAAAATTACCCACTATTCAGATTGGGGTAATTATCATTACCTGAAGCTTGCAAAGTTGTTCTTTCATTTAGTACAATGTCTCGTTTTTCTTGTGTTTCACCGCACTCTGGGTGGTCTGGCCAGTGCTACAGGGTAGGATATTCATGAATCTGGCCAAAGCGCGAAGGCACGGAAATGCAACCCAAGGAAGAAACCTGTGCGGGATTCAAGGTTGCCCAGAACAGACAGCACATGTACCAGGCTCAAGGGCCGTAGCATTACTTACAGTAGAGGACAGGGAACAAGATCCAGTCCCTTGCTGTGTGGTGGTCCCCTGGGCCTGCGGATCTGCTTCCCCTGTCCCACCCCCGCCCCCCCCTCCCTGCACTGTGCCTGCAAGCACCTCACTTCTTGCCGCAGTGGAAGCTCCCAGACCCCTCCCTGTGGGGTCTGAGATCCAGCAAGCTGGGCAGCATAAGGGCCGTGGACAGCTGTGCTTAACCAGAACAAGTACGATCTCTCTCAAGGAGGTGAGCCCCGCCTGCACTGCGAGGGCTCTTTCTCTTGGTATAGAAGTGTTCCAGACTTGAGACCCAGTCTTACCGGACAAGCAGGGGTGGAAAGACTGCGTGCACAAGGCTGCTTTTCCCCACACTTTGATCCATAGCAGGGATTATCCTCTGCAGCTGATGTAATAAATAAGCTCTTTACCCTGTTTTTCCAGGTGAAGATGCCAGACGTGGAGTTTTTTGTGAATTTGGGAGACTGGCCATTGGAAAAGAAAAAATCTGACTCACACATACATCCAATCTTTTCCTGGTGTGGCTCCACGGATTCCAAGGATATCGTGATGCCTACCTATGACTTGACTGACTCTGTTCTAGAAACCATGGGCCGGTGAGTGATGGATCCAAAGTGACCCAGAGCCTTGCTTTTCTTCCCTTGCTGAGTTCTTTCTCAGCCACCTTTGCACTGTGACAGTTTGGGAGGAAAATCTGTTGCACTTTCTGTCTTCCAGAGTAAGTCTGGACATGATGTCTGTGCAAGCTAACACGGGCCCTCCCTGGGAAAGCAAGAACTCCACCGCTGTCTGGAGAGGGCGTGACAGCCGCAAAGAGAGGCTCGAACTGGTGAAGCTCAGCAGGAAACACCCGGACCTCATAGATGCTGCCTTCACCAATTTCTTCTTCTTTAAACATGATGAAAACCTCTATGGTCCTATTGTGAAACACATTTCATTTTTTGATTTCTTCAAGGTATGACATCAGTTGTGTCCAGTCCTTTTTGTTTTTCCGAATGTCTTCATTTGGGGGAGGATAAATGAGGCCTATTTTGATAGGGAATGAGAGAGGTGAGCACAAAATTTAGTGAACATCAAGGAATGAGGCCCCAGGGGTCGCTTTGGCAGCATGAGCTGTACAGAGTAGCCAGACCCGACCTTAAATATGCATCAAGGGACTGTGGGGCCTGGGTAGAGCCAGTTTCTTTTTCCCCACTGACCCTCAAGGCAAGCACATTTCAGCTCCAAATCCTTTCTTATTATGAAATACATATATGTGATTTTACAAATCTTCTCCCAAAGCATCACAGCAGACTAAAGAATATATAAACCAGGTGTCTCAGACTTTCTGGTGGGGAAATGTCTTGAAACCCATCCAAATGATTGCCTGGGAGATTAGGGAGGGCTTTCTATATCTAAAATGTGGATTACTCATGTTTCCTGGGGAAGGATCCTTTTGCTAACTCTGTCTTCTAGGCAGTGGGACGCTGCCCTTTTCTCCAAACCACTAAGTGGTTCCTAAAGACCCATGTCATGGAATGAACACTGGACAAAGGGCAGTTAACCTGTCCTCTGAATGTGGGAAGGCAAGTAATTAGCAAGCTCTGCGTGTGCTGTAAATAGCCAGATGTTCTTTTGATGGGTTACATGCCAGCAGGAAGACCCCACACAATGCTGTAAGTTGAATCGTTCGTGTTTCCTCCACCTGCACCTCAAAGGGCTTGCAAGAAATGGTTATAGAGCCCAAGAGAGCTGTTACCAGCCACCCTTCATCAGAGGATGTTCTGTCACGCCTTTGCTGTATTCTGACCTGTTGAATTTACTATGACTACAGACTAAGTGATCACCAACAGCTCCGTGAATATTTTTATTCGTAGATGCTCTTGCCCCAGAGCTTGTTAATTTCTTCACGACTTGTGTGTAGCCATCTGTGTGTAAGGGGTGTTTATTGTGGCATAAGCTGCCATCCGTAGGTGCACACATGGGATCAGTAAAGCAGTGCAGGCATTACAAAGACGGGAAATCTGTCTTTCCTAGGACAGCAGGCTTACTGTTTTATTGTCTGCTTCAACATTAGACTCGTGGCCCCTTTGTGAAATTGAGGAGAGCATTGCAATAGCCTTGAGCTCTAGGTCAGGTGTTCTATGATACCTTTTACTCCATGGCGGGGGCAGAGGGCAACATCTGGCCAGTCTGCATCTGACGATGATGAAGCTTCAAGTGTGGAAAGAAGAGGAGAATCAAAAGTGCAGAAAGGAAATTTAATGAAGCTTTTATTTTACTGCTGTTTTGCAGCATAAGTATCAAATAAATATTGATGGCACTGTCGCCGCGTATCGCCTGCCGTATCTCCTCGTCGGTGACAGTGTTGTGCTAAAGCAGGACTCCATCTACTACGAACACTTTTACAATGAGCTGCAGCCCTGGAAACATTACATTCCTGTCAAAAGCAATCTGAGTGATCTCCTAGAAAAACTCAAGTGGGCCAAAGATCATGATGAAGAGGTAAGGTCAGCCTCTTCTACCCCAATAGTAGGGGTTCATTTTAAATGTCTTGTCCCTGAAAAGCATTCAGGATGCTCAGATATAGACCCTGACCTGTAAATGGGACACCACCTCCCCATGGCAGCACATCAGTCCCCCTCGGGGTGAACACAGACGTCTGGGCTTGGAATCACTGTCCACTCTGCACTTGAAACAAAAAGCTGAGCACTGGCCTCGAGGACGCTCTCTCTTTCACGCAGGTTGATCAGAGCCTCAAGCACTGCCTCACCTCTGCTAGCAATATGAAAAATTAAGATGGCCAGTCCAGCAGGAAGAAAAACTAACTGCTGTAGATTAGGCGGGATTGCATGAAGTAAACTTCATACAAATTGCTGAGAATTGTTAAGGCAGTGTGTTAAGTTTTGTCTTGCATTAACTTTACAATGTCATTGTCACTCCATTTAATGTGTGCCCTCTCTCTGCAAGACAGGCTTAATTCTAGAAGGTCCAGTATGATTCCTCAAACTTTCAAGTCTAAAAAAAAGCTCCCTTTAATCTGAGCATACCCTCTTAAATGTTCCATTATTTTTTTAAGATTTTTTTTTAATTTATTTGTGAGAGAGAGAGAACAAGAGAGGGAGAACATGAGAGGGAAGAGGTCAGAGGGAGAAGCAGGCTTCCCACTGAGCAGGAAGCCCGATGTGGGGTTTGATCCCAGGACTCCAGGATCATGACCTGAGCTGAAGGCAGTTGCTTAACCAACTGAGCCACTCAGACACCCTTAAATGTTCCTTTACTGCATAAGACTCAAAGATATTCCTCCTGCCATTGTCCCACTATACATGGATTCTGAATATCAATTTGCATATATCTCTATGGGGGAAAATATGTTTCATTAAAGGCTTTTGTTGTCATTGTTCCCATAGGCAAAGAAGATAGCAAAAACAGGACAGGAATTTGCAAGAAATAATCTCATGGGTGATGACATATTCTGTTATTATTTTAAGCTTTTCCAGGTCAGTATTTTCTAAGAGAACAGACATACAATTTGCAATTGGACATGTTAGCAACAAATAATATTTCATTTAATAATTTCTTAAAGTATAGTAATACAAGGACAGATATGTATATATACTTATGTGGGCAAAAACCAGGGACCAACATCAAATAGTAATGAAAATAGTACAAAACCAAAGATTAACTAGAGGAAAATGCTACAACGTGATGGTTAACGTATTTATGTTCACACTCTGTGCTGTGTGGTTAGGAAATTGGTCCCTGATCCTGCAAAGTTACTGTGTGCAGATCTGTACCTTCTCTTTGTGCAATCTTGCTGCTGCCTTACCAGTTCCTTGTCTAAACAGTGCACAGTATCTTCAGACCTATAATGCTAACCCCATAGGAGCCATGTTGTCTCTTAGAAAGTATTTTCGTGGACCTAAGCACTTAGGGATTATAATAAAAGTATATCTGATCATTTAAAAGGCTATTTTAAAAAAACACAATGGTAAACAAGTAATTTGCTGATAATACTACTAGATCTAAATTAAGACTTTTATTTTAATCCCAGAATTGCCGGTATTGAGCACCAAATCTTAGACTCTGCTACAGAACAAAGTTGGTCTGTTTCTGGTCTGCACAAAAGGTCTCCCCCTTTTTTTCACCTTCCCAGGGAACGGTGAAGAGGTGGGGATGGTGAAGTGTATAAACCAAAGGATCGGGGGGATTTACTGTCTGAATTCCTAAAGATGCAGGGGGTTGTGTTCATTCACTCAGAACGCCTTTAATAGAGTATCATCACCTCGCCTGGAGCCTAACACAGGGCAAGCACATTATAAACAAAGGTAGTGGCTGAGGCTGTGGAGGCCATGGTGGGAATATGCTCTATCCTCAAATTCCCAGTCTAGGGGAGATGGTGTCCACAATTATTTTCACTTCGGGAGAGATGGTGGTAAAACCAAAACCCTCTAACTCGTATAAATAAAGGACAGAATCAGAAGAGATCCATTAGCAATAGGCAGCCAGTGTCCAAAGGACAGCCCACCTCTCAGAAGCTTTGGTGTCGGGGTTTTTAAGAGGAACATGAAGAACTTTGCTTATCACAGCTTGTCCCATAGGAGTTAAAAGGACCACATTCTAGCAAATTCCAGTGTATCTGATTAAATTACATGTATGTAACTTGTAAAGTATGAATGTACTTTAAGAACACTTTCGAATTGTTGCTTACCCAGGAATATGCCAGTCTGCAGGTGAGGGAGCCCCAGATCCGAGAGGGCATGAAGAGGGTAGAACCACAGGCCGAGGATGACCTCTTTCCTTGCACGTGCCACAGGAAAAAGGTAAACAGAACTGGCCAATGTCCGAGTAAGAACTGGCAAAGCAAGAGTAAGTCCTCATTCGTTCCTTTAGGTATTCAGTCAGGCAACAAGTGTCTGAGCTTCTCTGGGGCCTCCGTAAGTTCAGCCCACCAGAGAGGTGGGCGCCATGGATGGCCAGGTAGAAGAGGGGGCAATGACATGCAGATAAGAGAGAAGACAGTCCTCCTCTCTCTCCGCCTGCCTCTCTTCCTGCTTGTGATCTCTTTCTCTGTCAAATAAATAAATAAATAAATAAAATCTTTAAAAAAAGAGAGAGAGAAAGAGAGAGAAGACACAGGAACTCCCCCTCCGGCCCCTCCACCCCGGCAAAGTGGAGGGAAGCCTTTTTTCAACATGAGAATCAGATCACATGGCATTTGAATAGATGGTTACAGTTTGAGAAGTATCTTCACATGCATCACATGAGGTCGGTTTGGCAAAGTTTGCTACCTCAATTTAGAGGTGAAAAATATGCATAACCAGGATTATTCATGTTATCAGATTATTTATTTAAGAAGCAATCTCTGTTGATACCAGCGCATACCGATTTCATTTATAGAAGGCAGACTCACATAGACTTGTAAGGCTAAGAAGGATCTTAGGGGTCATCCAGTAAATGTCTTCATTTTATGGTTAAAAAATAGCATGAAGAATTTAGCTCAGAATCCTCTAGCTGGACTGTAGCAACGCTAGGACCAAAAGCCAGCCCCATCATCAGATTGTGTGTCTGGTTGTGTATAAAGACACAATAAGGCAGGGGAGGGTTTTCTTTGATTATACTTGTTTTTTTTGTTTGAATGAACATATATTGTATAAAATTATAGTATATATTACACATACATATCTATGTGTACATAGATATTACATATATATATACATACATATATACATATAATATACACACTTGACATTCTAAGCAATATCCTCATGTCTCTAAATGGACAAACTCAGAATTGTGATATTGGGACCAAAGACGAGAAGACAGATTTGGCAATTATTATGCCTGTCTCACGAGGAGGTTCAAAAGGAATAAAGTGACCAGTATCCCAGCTGGTGTGATGGAACCAGTTGATACAAGCTCACTGACTGTGACCTAGTCAGGAATTGTACACACTGGTTAATTTCTGGTAGCTTGGAATCTGCCTGTTGGGAGAGTCACCATGACGACAGCAGGTGCTACAAATCAGAGTTGGGTTGTTTTGTTTTTATTTTGTTTTTTGGGAGCTCTGGCTTGCCACTAACCAACCCTTGGAGAAGTTGTACTTCATCAGTATTAACCACTGTCAGTGCTGGAAGTTCATAAAATGAATTAAAGCCATCAAGCAAACAAAAATTGCCAGAATCCAGGGAACCTGGCTGGCTCAGTCAGTAGAGCGTGCAACTCTTGATCTCGGTGTCATAAGTTCAAGCCCCACATGGGGTGTAGAGATAACTTAAAAATAAAAATCTTAAAAAGAAAAATTGCTGGGATGGAAATGCACCTCGTGAAGTTTGTAATTTGGTTTCATAACCCTTTTTGGCTCCAGATGAAAGTGGGGCAGCTCTTTTCTCCAGTAGCCACCACCCCCACCCCCGTGCTTTTTTTTTTTTTTTTTTTTTTTTTTTTTTTTTTTTTTCTTTTCCTGTTTGTCTACATGACTTTGAGGAGTGTCAAATCCCATCTTCCCCTGACTGGTGCACTGAGGGGCTTTCTTAGTTTCCTTCTCCTTGTCTGCTCTCGCCCTTCGCTGACATGATTCACAGCACAGGGCCCCTTACAGGAATGCAGACGCTTAGGTGTTCGTGTTGTCCATCAGTAGTCCCATAAACCGCAGTGTGACTTTCCCCAGGGGTGATTCCAAGCATGGTCCCAGGCCCCACAAGCCTCCAGCACCAACTTGCCTTTTTTCCTCCTCCTCCCATCTTTAGGGGAAAATAATTAGTAGACTAACATAAGTTTTCTTGACTTCTCTAAGACTTCTTGATGGCACTAAATATGTTGCTTCTTAATTGCAGACCAAAGATGAACTCTGATATGCACAATACCTTCCCTTCAAATAATGGTGCTCTGAAGACTCTTCTTAACTAAAAGGAGAATGTTTTTTAAATATTAATTCCATGGACAGTATGAAATCCGCTATGTGATTGTCTGGATTATGAACATACGTTTCTTCTTATGATGCAGTATTCCCACGACAATCCTTTAAAGCATGGTTTTAAAATTTTATAATAAAACTACTTTTATTTTAAAGGCCTCTGTTGTACTGATTGTTGGCTGTGTCTGGGCCACGGAGCAGAGCGCAGGGGCGGCCTGGGCCCCGGCTCGGCGTGGAGCATCGCGGCAGCCACCAGTGGCCCAGACACATGGTTCATATGACAAAGCAGTGAACTGCAGACTTTGTGCCTCTATGATGTGGGATATTTAGCCTCATGACCAAACATAATTCTAACTCCTAGATCTTACAAGGCCTTTGATAACTAGCTTCTGACTACATCTGTAATCCAGTTCCTCACCACCTCCTAACATGTACCCTGAGGTCCAGCACCACCAGCCCCTTACTGTCCTGTTGGGGCTGTGCTTCTTACCTGCTTTGCTTATGCTTTCTCTTGGTCTGGAATGCCAGGACTCTCTTCTTCTGGCTTGAATACCCTCCAGTGCACATCTCAGGAATCCCTCTTCCCAATCTCCCCATCTGCATACTTGTACTGCTGTCGTTACCCTGCGGTGTGGTAGTGATCTCATCATCACCAGATTTGAAGCAACTTGACTGCAGAGACCATGATCTCTCATATAATCTCATAGGGTACCTGCAACTAGAAAGGCTCAATATCAAATGGGTGGATATTGAAAATCACTTATTGATTTTAAGAGAATTAAAAAGGAGTTAGAAAACCTAACATTGAAACCATAATATAACGTCCTACAAATTCCTTTACCTAATAGTTTCCATCTATCTGCCTGTTAAATAATCTATTGCAATTTTTTTAAATTGTGGGATGTATCCTATACACAGGAGAACATAAAACGTATCTGCATCTTGAAAATAATTATAAGAAAACACCCATGTAATTACTGGCAAAAGATTCTGCTTGCCTAAGCTTCAGTCAAGCTCCTGAACTTTCAAGGGTCATCTGCAATTCCTTGTAAAATCCGTTTGGACAGGCACTCTGCTAAGTCAGTTTAGAAAGTATCCCCATCCATATCCCATCACTCTTGTTATCTAACTGGGTTCCTGGTCCTCCACCATCCCCCAGGTGATTGATCACACTGGTGTATTCTCAGCAAGAACCCTGTTGGGTCAGATTTGCCAGAATCCCCCCATAACCCTGATGGTTCCTTAGGAACTTTCTATGACCTCCACCCTGCTTCTTGGCTCTAAATTCCCACTTGCCCATGCCGTATTCAGAATTGAACTGGTTTTATTCTGAGATCTCTTTCCTCCTATTACAAAAGTCCTGAGTTACATTTTTTTAATCACTTTATTGTCTAGCTCTAATTTTGCTTTGATATTACCACTAGGGTTCAGAAATGGAACGCAGCTCGTTCCTTAGAAATACCCTCTGTCTCAGGTGCCCATCAACAGATGAATGGATAAAGAAGATGTGGTACATATATACAATGGAATACTATGCCTCCATCAGAAAGGATAAATATCCAACTTTTGTAGCAACATGGACTGGACTGGAAGAGATTATGCTGAGTGAAATAAGCCAAGAAGAGAAAGTATCACATGGTTTCACTTACTTGTGGTGCATGAGGGGTAAACTGGAGGACAGTAGGAGAAGGAAAGTAAATGGGAACTAGGGTAATCTAGGGAGGGAAACGAAACAACAGAGACTTTGGACACAGAAACAAACTGAGGGACTTGGAGGGATGGGGGTGGAGGGATGGGAGAGCGTGGTGGTGGGTACTGGGGACACCTAAAGCGTGGAGCACTGGGTGTGGGGAATGGGGAATGAATCTTGGAACACTGGGAAAAAAAATTTAAGTAGCAATAAAAAAAAAAAGAAAAAGAAATACCCTCTGTCTCTCACCCTATTATCTCACCTGCTCCCATGTAACCACTACTGTGATGGTGGTGATCATTTTTTTGCACTGATTTACAGTCCTACCACCTATATATACTTCCCTAAGCAATGTAATTGAATCTTGTATATTTTTAAATCGATATAAATGGGATCATACTGAACATATTTTTGTTGTTGCTTGCCTACTAATGCATATAGTGGCAGTATACTCATTTATACACGTATACACAATTTCATTATATGAATAGGATCACTCTTTTATCCATTCTATTGTAGATAGACATTTGGGGTGTTCCCATTTTTTTGGCAATTCCAGTAAAAGCTACTATAAGCACTCCTATTCATGTTTCCTAGCTCCAGGAATAAAATTCTGGGTTATAGAGTATGTACATCTGCAATTTTACTTGATAATGTCAAACAGCTTTCCAACCTGATTGTCCCAATTTACATTCTCCAGCAGAGCTGAGGATTTCCATTGCTTTACTTCCCTGCCAACACTTGATATGATCAGATTTTTCAATTTTTTTGCTAATCTGGTAACTCATTGTGTTCAGAATTTCAAGTGTCTAATTACTAATGAAGTTGACCATCTTTTCATATGATCATAAACCGTTTATACTGAATTTCCTATACAATTTTTGTTTATTTATTTACTTACCTTAGTTCATTTCCCTACTAAGTTGACTTCCTGATAGATTCATAGAAGTATATTTTAGAGCTAGAACTTTGTTGATTAAATCTACCACATGCCTTCCACTTTATGGCATGCCTTAGATTCTTATTGCAATGTCTTTCAATGTTCAAAAGATACTGATTTTTTCTTTCATAATTTTTTATTGGTTATTCTAACGATCAGTATAGACATTTCCATCTGTACACAATTCTTTTTTTTAAAGATTTTATTCATTTGAGAGAGAGAGAGAGAGCACAAGCAGGGGGAGAGGGAGAGGGAGAAGCAGACTCCCCACTGAGCTGGGAGCCTGACATAGGGCTTGATCCCAGGACCTAGAGATCGTGACCTGAGCCGAAGGCAGATGCCCAACCATCTGAGCCACCCAGGTGTCTCAGATTATATACAATTCTTAATGTATGTACCAAAAATCTAAAGACTCATGTAGTTGTGATTCTTTTCTAAAACTGACTCCAGTGACTTTCCAGCTTAAAGTTTGGAGGTGAATTTTCCTTAACAGTGTACCAAGCACCAATATCTTCAAGTGTCAGTATGCTATTATACTGTTAGAGCCCATTAACTCACAGTCTAATGTCATGCACACTACATACTCAGACTTTCAATCTTGCACAGCACATTAACAAAATTACTATGAAAATGATCAAGACCAAGATGTTACAGAATTCACAAAATTCTGACAGGGAGAGCCATAATCAAGGAGTGGTTTTCTTTAGGAAACAATCCTACCAAAACAACAGGAGAATAGAGGTCATTTACAATGTTCAAGACATATTAAATGCACAACTGACTGACCATTACCATTTATTATATAAAATATAATATACAAAGTTTAAATTTGTATTAAGGAATATAAAAACTAAGGTGCTGAGTCACTCAGTCATTAAGCGTCTGCCTTCGGCTCAGGTCATGATCCCAGGGTCCTGGGATCGAGCCCCGTATCGGGCTCCCTACTCAGCGGGAAGCCTGCTTCTCCTTCTCCCACTCCCCCTGCTTGTGTTCCCTCTCTCACTATGTCTCTGTCAAATAAATAAGTAAAATATTTTTTAAAAAAATAAAATATAATATAAAAACTACCCCATCTATGGAATGTTGAGCTGACACCCATGACAATCAAAGCTTCCTACATTCACTATTCCACTATTTTCTGGTTGTTGCAAAAAATAGACAACCAGCAAATGATTTCTCTTCTTAAAAAAAAAAAAAGCATTTACACTTAAAAAATGGGAAAATGTGGGATTCCTTCCTTCTTAAAATTGTTTCTAGAGCTACTAAAAAACTTACATTTACAAAACAGTTGATTAAAATATTCCTCTGGATTGTACAAGACGGGAGACAGGGACCCCTGATAAGGCAAGGTATGTGATATCAATCAGACTTGGCTTCTTTCTCTCCGGTTTCAGCAGAGATTGGACACTCCTCGTTTTCAGTTTCCCCAGTTTCTGCAAGTTTTATTCCTTGGTTAGCAACTTCAGCCTGGTTTCCCTTTGTTCTCCTTTTCTCCTTTGTTTGCATTTTTTGTTTGTTTGTTTGTTTGAAGATTTATCCTTTCCTGCGGCCTTTTTCAGCTCTGTTTTCACTTTTGCAGGAGCAGGTTTGGCTAACAACCTCCCCCAGCCCTGGGCAGGCGGAGCTGCCCATCCTCTGGGGCATGCAGGTTGCAAGACCGGTGCACAGAGAGCCTTCTTGAAGCCTGGCTGCCGTCTGCTGCCACTTCTCCTGCCCCAAAGATGATTTTAACATGGAGGAATACATCAATCTTTTCTTTTCTGGCTAGCGCTTTTTGTAACTTGTTTAAGAAATCCTTCCTTATCCCCCAGTCACCAAGCAGTTTCCTACGTGATCTTCTGTGTAAAGTTCCTAGGGCTGCAAACCTGGTGACTTAAAACAGCAGAAATTTATTCTCTCAGGGTTCTGGAGGCCAGAAGTCTGAAATCAAGGGGTTGGCAGTGTTGGTCCTTCCAGAAGTTCTCTCCCTTCATGCCTCTCTTCTAGCTTCTGGTGGCTTTTTCCAATTCTTAGTGTTTCTTGGCTTGTAGACACATCACTACAGTCTCTGCCTGGGTCTTCACAGTGGTCTGCCCCTCTGTGTGTCTCTGTATCTTCTCCTTCTCTGTCTCTTATAAAGACACAAGTCATCAGATTTAGGGCCTACTCCAGGATGATCTCATGTTGAAAGCTTTAATTATACGTGCAAACACTTTGTTTCTAAGTAAGTACATTTCACAAGTAGGCATGTTAGGACTTGGACATATCTTTTTCAGGCCACTATTCTACCCATCTTCTAAAAACATTCCTTTTGAAATTAGGAAGATGAGGATTCCCACCATCACATAAGACTGTTCAACATACATATTGCTAGAGGTCTGAGAGAGCTCAGTAAATCTAGAAAAAAATAGGTAAAAAGTAGGATTGAAAAAGTTAATTAATAAAACTGTCATTAAAAGCAGATAAGCAACTTCAGTACACAGAAAACCCAAATGAATCTAAAGATAAATTGTTGGAATTAACAAGAGAATTTTGCATTTGCTAAATACAAAACCAACATATAAAGTTCAATTGTATTTCAACATACTAGTTAGTAACAGAAAACAAAACAAAAATGTTTAAGGTAGCACTTAGAATAGCTTTGAAAACTATAAAAGTACATATTTGAAGAACTGACTGTAACAAAGATAGACAAGACCTTTACAGAGAAGATTTTGAAAACTTTAAAAAAACTAATTAAATTTAAAAAATATTCCATGTTTATGGATTGGTAAAATCAATATGAAAGATGTTATTTCTCCCCCACACGAAATAGAGAGTCGATGTAATCCCAAACAAAATATGCCCTGCCCCGTTTGATGTGGAACTTTGCGAATTTTTTCTTTAAAAATGTACAGGCTTGTGAAATACAAGAAAAATTATACACTCTTTTTTTAAAAAAAAGATGTTTTTAACAATTTATTTATTTGACAGGGAGAGCCAGAGAACACAAGCAGAAGGAATGGCAGAGGGAGAGGAAGAAGCAGGCTCCTCACTGAGCAGGGAACTGACATGCGGCTGGATCCCAGGCCCCTGGGATCATGACCTGAACCAAAGGCAGACACCCAACCATCTGAGCCACCCAGATGCCCCCAAATTAAACACTTCTAAGGAAGGATGAATTGTGAAAACTTTCTGGCTATGCAGCCAGACTTTATAATGCTATAGTACTAAAGACTATGCTGGTGCAGGGATACAAACTACAGAACAATAACAGAATAGTGCTGCATAAACATATGCAGACCTGTGTGTATGTGGGAAGTCAATCTCCAATCAAAACTGCAGGAAGGTTGGGGGAAAGTTGCACATCGCAGTGCAAAGAGCTGGGACACTTGAGTTTAAGATTCTGGTCTGCATTCTCAGATGCCAGCTGGGTGTCCTACCATTCAACTCCATTCTGACACTATTGACCTAGAGATGGCATCAGGTCCCACAGGTGAAGGGCTCGGTCCCACAAGACTGCCCTCCACTTCAGACTGCAATCACAAATCCAGGTTGTTACCTGTACTTCTGATCAACTGGCTATAAATCACTGATTATCATGACCCCTTCTTTGGTTTCAGTGCATTTGCTACCATGGTTCACAGAAATCAGGAAACTAGTTTACTCACGAGATTGCTGGTTTGTTACAAAAGATATCAAAGGATATGAATCAACAGTCAGATAAAGAAGTATGTTCTTGGGCCCAGTGGCACATGGTTCTGTCTCACCAACCTGGAAACTCTCTGACCCCCATCCTTTGGCGGTTTTATGGAGGTTTTATTATAGAGGCATGATTGATCTGATCATTGGCCATTAGTGATTGACTCAACCTCAAACCCCTCTTCTTTCCAAGGAAGATGGGGGGGACTAAAAGTTCTAACCCACTAATCACCTGGTTGGTTCTCTTGGCAACCAGCCCCCATTCCTAGCTACTTTACAAGTCACCTCACTGCCATTACAAAAGACACACTGACCACTCTCTTAGAAAATTTCAAGGGTTTTAGGAGCTGCGTGCCAGAAATGGGGATAAAGACCAAATACATAGACTTCTTATTATAAATCACAACATCACAGTTACCCATATATGGTATAAAAGCAATTCAATCCCTAGCACACACTATATTCAAAGATCAATTCCAGGAAGATTAGTGACAAAACACAAAACATAATGTTTTTAATCAGCAAAGGGGCTGTCTCTACGTTATGCTAGTAGTATAAACTGTAGCAGCTGAAATGGCTGAAGAATTATTATTTCCTTCACTTTGTGGCTCTGATAAATAAAGCCTTAGGAGTATTTTCCAAAAACTGTGGAAGTTTCCAGAACATGTGTTTCTCATTGCACAAGTCTTTGTTCCCCTCAGCCTGAGAAGGTTGCCATTTCAATCTATCACAATGAGTGTGTGTCTTCCCTCGGCCTCAAATGACATGCTAGCATTGCAGGAATTCCTCTTCTGAACACCGTGTCTAGTTGTAAAAATAAGAGAAAAGTAGATGTTGACAGGATGGCATTCATGATGTATCTCAGCTTGTCTTATAAACCTTTTGTTTAAGTGTAAATGAGGAGAGCTGAGATTCCAATAAGGAATTCAGGAGGAGTGACTTTGATTTGTTGAGTATGGAATGTGTGACCTGTTGATGGACAGACCTTGGCAAGTCTCATGGGTCAGTGTCCTTCAAAGTCTGGCTTAGAGAACCAGACTTCAGTTTGAACATTTGAGTTAGGCTGTGAGAAATTGAATTGAAAGCCTCATATGCTCGTATAAATGTATATTAGTTTTTTCCTCTCCAAAAAAACATTTTCTGCAACCTTTTCACTTTCCTGCAATTTTTTTCACTCAACAATACCTCAGGGATCATGGGAAGATATGCCTGCAGTTGTAATGCTCTCTGTGCTGTGAGAAGGGAGACAGAAGTCTGGCACGTGCCCAGATTTACCCTACCCACCAAGGGTTCATAATAAAATAGTCATTTTGTTTTGCCATTGGTATCACAGAAAAAAGAAAAACAAAACAACAAAAAACAAGCAAGAAAAGCACAATACATTATGGATCTACTTCTGAAAGAGGATTTTCACTACCTCCATTTGGAATGCAAACCTAATTAAGTGCTTCTTTCCAGCTTTCTCTTAATTTAGAATAAAGACCTTGGGGGCAAAGCATCCCCTGAATGGAACCAAGACTACGCGGAAGCAAAGAACCTTCCCGAGCCTAGAGGACGCCCTGTGATTGAGTCCTCCACAATGATCAACCAGATCCTCAATGCCCGCCTGCCTGTACTCACTAATCTTTGCCCCACATGTTCCTTATATAAACCTGGAAGTATTTTTGGCACTTCAGACATTGTCTTTGAGATGCTAGTTTATGGTCTTCTGAGTGTTGGCTTCACTGAAATGAACTCTCTTGCATCACCACCACTCATCTCTCTGCCTGTGGATTTTGTCAGTAGGAGTGGCTGAACCTGGTCTGTTTGGGACCCCGGGGGGTGGGGGGGGAGACCAGGTGCTCTTTCACCCCTCTCCCTCGCCTACCTTTTCATAGTCTTACATTTTTCTTAAAAAGAATATCTTGGAAGATATGGAGAGAGGATGTGGCTATAAAGAGTAGTGTGAGGGATACTTGTGGTGATGGATCACCCCTATATCTCGATCACAGTGCTGGTTAGCAGAACACAGCATGTGATAAAACTACACAGAACCACACACATGTGCTCGCACACACATACACACACAGATGAGTGACAGGGATGAGGGCAGTTACCACCTGCACTGGGTTTGGGGCAGATTTATTCATTCAAGAAATGCTGATTGGCCAGGCATGATTCCACACACAGAAACTCAAGGTAAAACAGCAATGACAAAATACCCTGCTGTTCTAGGGAGTACGCAGTTCAGTGAGGTGACTGGCTCGTTCACAATATATTAGGAGACCAGGATAGAAGGATAGGAAGAGTGGGTGAGGTGATTAGGGAAGCCACACAGAGAAAATGCCAGGTAGGTGAAGACCCCCCCGAGGAGATGGGGTTAGCCACTAGAGGGGGAACAGCCGGGGCAAAATTCCTGCACTGACGGCATGTCTGGTGGGTTCAGGTGTGAGGAGAGCACAGAGGCCTGGGTGTCTAGAGCCGAAGGCGCCAGGGAAGATGACCAGTAGGAAACAGAAAGGTAAGAGGTGACAGGACTGATCATATCATTAAAAAGAAAACCCGCAGGCCCCAATGGAGTCACTCAGAATACGACTCCATGCCTGGAAACCAGGACTTAACACTAACTTATCTGCAGTTTCCATTCCCACCCCCACTGCCAATGTAACCTTTAACCAGTAAACATGGAATTCTCTGGTTAGCACTACAGCACTAGGCCATTTACGGATAGACCCCATCCGTTCCCCTTAGGAGGAGGACCTTGCCTAAAACAATGCATTACTTGGTAAGGATTTCCTTTCCTCCAACCTCTACCCTCCATCCCTACCCCCAACTTTAGAAACCTTTCTTCTTCCACAGTTTGATGGAGGTCCCTTTTATTTGCTAGACAGAAAGCTGCCCAATTCACAAGTCACGCAATAAAGCCAATTTGATCCTGGAGGGGCCAAGGGCAGGCTGCCTTAAAATGTGCCACTTTGGATATTGATCATTGTAAAGAAAAGTTACTTATGCGACAGGCCCTACAAGGATACTCAGACCCTCTTCTGTCCCCTTGAAACCAGGAAATGAATCTCTCTTGCGAAAAGTACTTTCTCTGTACTAGTAGGTATAGACAGTTCTCCTTCTCACCAAAGATGGAAAATTCAGAGCTGAAAAAGCTTTAAAACAACCTTTGTTACTTTTCACTAATTTGTTTCCATGACCCAAATTCTGTTTAGAATTCCTTACTGATTGAAGCCCCCAGAGTTCTCTTTGTCCTGTTAATTCTTCAGAGATTATTGTCTCTTTGCCTAAAAAGTATAAAAATTGCCTGTCTCCATCATTTCTTTAGATCTCAATTTCATAACTGGGCCTCTGTGCACATGTAATAAAACTTTGGGGTTTTTTTTCCCTGCTAATCTGTCTCATATAAATTTAATTCTTAGTCCACATGGAAGATCTCAAAAGATAGAGAATTTTTTCTTCTTTTCAATGTGTTAAATTAGTCAGTTGAATTTTTATTGTTTGCCAATATAAAAATAGAGAGCTAAAGTGGCTGAGTAGTAGGCTTAGGCTTGCCTTTTCCCTGGAACACAGCTAGATAAATATCAAATTGTTCTGAATTGGGGCACCAGGGTGGCTCAGTTGGTTGGGCGACTGCTTTCGGCTCAGGTCATGATCCCGGAGACCTGGGATCGAGTCCCATATCGGGATTCCTGCTCGGCGGGAAGCCTGCTTCTCCCTCTCTCACTCCCCTTGCTTGTGTTCCCTCTCTAGCTGTGTTTCTCTCTGTCAAATAAATAAATAAAATATTTTTTAAAAAATTATTCTGAATACCTGAGAAATCAATCTCAGGATCAGCAGGACAAAGTGCACGACTAGACGGAGGGAAGAGGCCACATTATGGAATGTCGGAAGTTCAGAGGTCCGGAGGTCCGGAGACTTGATTTGGGGGAGAAACAGATCACAGGTGCTGCAAAGGGGAGGGAGCCCTGTCATGGACAGAGGCGAGAGAGACAGAGGAGAACACACGGGGAATTGCATAAGGAAAACATTTCCTCAAAGCCACTGACTGGGAAAATGAGAGGGGCTGATTTCTGTGAGTTCTTACAATCAGCAGATCTCCAAGAGGTCTGTGGCAGGCTGGTGTGGATCCCTGAGGACGCTGCCATTCTCCTGTGGAGAAGGAGGGCAGGTAGTCTGGGAGCAGGCTGCAGCAATCTGAGGGTCCCCTGGGATGCACTGGGAGAGAGGTCCCCTTTCTTGGAGTGCATGTGGGAGAGGTGATATTGCATCTGTGAGACAAAAGAGCTAGAGGGTACCATTACCCACCCCTGCCCCTACACAGAAACACCTGCTGAGGGCTGCGAACCAGACCCTGGGTCTTTCCTGCACTTTATTCCAGGATCCACATCCTTGCACTTCGATGCAACTGCTCTTCTAAGACAAACTGGTACCGGCCCAGTGTGGAAGAACCTCCCCAGAGGGTCAATGTGGGTCTGTGCTGCACCAGTCCCTAAAGTTTGGAGTTTTAAACCTCAGTTGGCCTGCTAGGGATGGAAAACAAGTGCACTGCGCCGCAGGGCGGGCAGGAGGTCTGGACATACAGAGTGAAGGCAAGGATCTGAGGAACCCCTGGGGCACACAAGGGGAAACTGTTCTGTTTGCTCTTCTGGGAGGGCTTCTCAGACATTGGTCAGTATGAACTCCCTTCTCTGGGGCTGAAGAGGGCCCGTGCCATTTCTCTCCCCTGTCCCCAGTGGAAACTAATGTAAGCAGTACCGTGCCAACAACTCCGGTGGCCTAAACCGCTTACCCCAAGCCACACCCCCCTGCATTCTGCAGCAGCCTGCTGAGAACCAGTGTGGCAGGTCCTCTCCCAGAAGGACCAGCGCAAATTCCCCCCCACGCACCACATCTACTGACCACAGAGCTCTGCAAAGCTTCAGCTTGCGGAAAGAGCATCAGGTCTCTGAACAAACAGACCAGGGCACAGCGAGTTAAAACTTGTCACAGTCTGGCCAAGGTCCTAACACTCCCCATAACAGGCAAGGAGAAACTCTGCAGAAGACTGACCTAAGGGAAACAGCGGCCAAAACACCGCAGCAGAGTGTTTTGCACACAACAGAGACACTTCCCAAAGCACCAGGCCCTGGACAGTATGCTTCTCTATAAAGCCACTACTCTCAGGAGCAGGAAACATAACAGGCTTTCCTAACACACAGAAGAAAACAGAGACCTAGACAAAATGCCGAGATGGAAGAACTCACCCCAAAAGCAAGAGAAAAAAAAGGTTACAGCCAGGGATCCAAGTGAAGCAGATATAAGTAATATACCTGATCCAGAATTTAAAGCAACAATCATAAGGATATTGGCCAGGCTTAAGAAAAGCATAGAAAACACAGGGAGTCCCTTACTGCAGAGATAAAAGACCTAAAAACTAGTCACACCAAAATGAAAAACACAATAACCAAGATTTGAAACCAACTGAATGTAATAACCACAAGGATGGAAGAAGTAGAGGAATGAATAAATGATACAGAAGATAAAATTCTGGGAAAAAATGAAGCTGAAAAGAAGAGGGAAAGAAAAATATTCACAGGGCGCCTGGGTGGCTCAGTAGGTTAAAGCCTCTGCCTTCGGCTCAGGTCATGATCTCAGGGTCCTGGGATCGAGGCCCGCATCGGGCTCTCTGTTCAGCGAGGAGCCTGCTTCCTCCTCTCTCTCTGCCTGCCTCTCTGCCTACCTGTGATATCTCTCTCTCTCTGTCAAAAAAATAAATAAAATCTTTAAAAATAAAAAAGAAAGAAAGAAAAATATTCACAAATGTAGAGCTAGGGAACGCAGTGACTTCTTAAAGCATAATAACATTTGTATCATAGGAGTCCCAGAAGAAGAGAGAAAAAAGGCGGCAGTAGGTTTACTTGAGGAAATTATAGCTGAAAACTATAAGGAAGAAACAGACATCCAAATCCAGAAGGCACAGAGAACACTGAAAGCTGGCCCACACCAAGACATAGAATAGTCAAATTTACAAAATATAAAGAAAAACTCCTTAAAGAACCAAGACAAAAGAAGTATCTAACTTAGGGCACCTGGGTGGCTCAGTCATTAGGTGTCTGCATTTCGACTCAGATCATGATTCCAGAGTCCCGGGATCAAGCCCCCGCATTGGGCTCCCTGCTCAGCAGGGAGCCTGCTTCTCCCTCTCTCACTCCCCCTACTTGTGTTCCCTCTCTAGCTGTGTTTCTCTCTGTCAAATAAATAAATAAAATCTTATTTTATTTTAAAAAAAGAAGGAAAGAAAAAAAAAAGAAGTCCCTAACTTATAAGGGAAAAAAATATTAGCCACAGATCTTTCTACAGAAACTTGACAGCCAAGAAGCCAGTGGCATGATATAGTCAATGTGCTGAACAGGAAAAATACACAGCCAAGAATACTCTTGGTCAGCAAGGCTAGCATTCAGAACAGAAGGAGAGAGAAAGAGTTTTCCAGATAAACAAAACTAAAGGAGTTCATGACCACTAAACCAGGCCTGCAGGAAATATTAAAGAGAAATACTGAGTGGGAAAGAAAGACCAAAAGTGACAAAGACTAGAAACAGAGAACACCTCCAGAAACAACAAAACAAGTAATAAAATGGCACTAAACTCATATCTATCCATAATGACCCTAAATGTAAATGGACTAAATGCTCCAATTAAAAGACAGAGGGTGTCAGAATGGATTAAAAAAACAAGACCCATCTATGTGCTTCCTAAGAGAGACTTGTTTTAGACCTAAAGACACCTGCAGATTGAAAGTGAGGAGTTGGAGAACCATCTCTCATGCAAATGGACATTAAAAGAAAGCTGGAAGGGCGCCTGGGTGGCTCAGTTGGTTAAGCGACTGCCTTCGGCTCAGGTCATGGTCCCGGAGACCCGGGATCGAGCCCCACATCGGGCTCCCTGCTCAGCGGGAAGCCTGCTTCTCCCTCTCTCACTCCCCCCGCTTGTGTTCCCTCTCTGGCTGTGTTTCTCTCTGTCAAATAAATAAAAAATAAATAAATAAATAAATAAAAGAAAGCTGGAGAAGCAATACTTTTGTACCAAACAAGCTAGATTTTATTTATTTTATTTTTTAAAGATTTTATTTACTATTTGACAGAGAGAGCAGAGAGTATAGCATCCATTCTTTTTTTTTCTTAAATATTTTTATTTATTTAATAAAATAAAATAAAAAATTCTCTGTTTCTCCGGGATCATGACCTGAGCCGAAGACAGTCGCTCAACCAACTGAGCCACCCAGGCGCTCCCAGCATCCATTCTTAATAAAACCCCTCAACAAAGTAGGGATAGAGGGAACATACCTCAACATCACAAAGGCCATATATGAAAGACCCACAGCCAATATCATCCTAAATGGGGAAAAGCTGAGAACTTTTCCTCCACAGTCAGGAACAAGATAGAGATGTCCATCTCAGCACTGTTATTTAACACAGTATACTAGAAGTCCTAGCCTCAGCAGTCAGACAACAAAAAGAAATAAAAGGCATCCAAATCAGCAAGGAAGAAGTCAAACTTTCACTATTTGCAGATGGCATGATACTCTATGTAGATAACCTGAAAAGCTCCACCAAAAAATTGCTAGAACCAAAAGACAAATTCAGTAAAGTTTTAGGATATAAAATCAACATACTAAAATCTGCTGCATTTCTACACACCTATAATGAAACAGCAGAAAAAGAAATCAAGGAATCGATCCCATTTACAACTGCACCAAAACACAGAAGATACCTAGGAATAAGCCTAACCAAAGAGCTAAAAGATCTATACTCTGAAAACTATAGAATGCTTGTGAAAGAAATTAAAGATGACATAAAGAAATGAAAAGACAGTCCTAGTCCACGCTCATGAATTAGAAGAACAAGTATTAAGAACATTATTAAATGTCTATACTACTCAAAGAAGTCTACACATTTAATGAGATACCTATCAAAACACCACCAGCATTTTTCACAGAGCCAGAATCCTAAAATTTTTATGGAACCTCCAAAGACCTCAAATAGCCAAAGCAATCTTTTTTTTTTTTTTTTAAGATTTTATTTATTTGACAGAGAGAAACACAGCCAGAGAGGGAACACAAGCAGGGGGAGTGAGGGGGGGAGAAGCAGGCCTCCCGCCAAGCAGGGAGCCCGATGTGGGACTCGATCCCGGGTCTCCGGGAACATGCCCTGAGCCGAAGGCAGTCGCTTAACCAACTGAGCCACCCAGGCGCCCCTAGCCAAAGCAATCTTGAAAAAATAAAGCAAAGCTGAGGTCATCAATCCTGGACTTCAAGATATATCACAAAGCTGTAGTGATCAAGACAGTATTGTAGTGGTACAAAAACAGAAAGCTAGATCAATGAAACAGGAACAGAAAACCCAGAAATATAACCCATAACTATATGGTCAAGTAACCTTTGACAAAGCAAGAAAGAATAGCCAATGGAAAAAAAGTCCTCTCAACAAATGATGTTGGGGAAAGTGGACAGAAAAATGCAGAAGAATGAAACTGGACCACTTTCTCACAAGATACACAAAAATAAATTGAAAATGGATGAAAGACCTAAATGTGAGGCAGGAAACCATCACAAGCCTAGAAAAAAACACAGACACAACCTCTTTGACATTGGCTATAGCAATTTCTTATTAGGTCTCTGGAGGCAAGGGAAACAAAAGGAAAAATGAACTGTTGGGACTTCATCAACATAAAAACCTTCTGCACAGTGAAGGAAACAACAGAACTAAAAGGTAACCTTTAGAATGGGAGAAGATATTTGCAAATGACTTATCTAATAAAGGGTTAGTATTCAAAATCTATAAAGAACTTAATAAAATAAACACCCCAAAAAACAAATAATCCAGTAAGAAATGGTCAGAAGACATGAAAAGACATTTTTCCAAAGAAGGCATCCAGAGGGCTAACAAACACCCCTGACTCTGGCCTCCACAGGGATGCTCAACATCGCTCATCAGGGAAATACACACCAAAACTACGATGAGATTCACCTCACATCTGTCAGAATGGCTAAAACTAACAACTCAGGAAACAACAGATGTTGGTGAGGATCAGGGAAAGGGGAATCCTCTTCCAGTATTGATGAGAAAGCAAACTGATGAGACCAATGTGAAAACAGTCTGGAAGTTGCTTAAAAAGATAAAAATAGTATTACCCTAGATCCAACAATTACACTACTAGAATACTTGGATATTTACCCAAAGGATACAAAAATACTGATTCAAAGGGATACATGCACCCCGATGTTTATAGCAGCATTACCAATTACAGCCAAATTATGGAAAGATCCCAAATGTCCATCGACTGATGAATGGATAAAGATGATGTGGTGTATATATACAATGGAATATTACTCAGCCATAAAAAAGAATGAAATCTTATCATTTGCAATGGCACGGACGGAGCTAGCGTGTATCATGCAAAGGGAAAGTTAGAGAAAGACCGTATGATTTCACTCATGTGGAATTTAAGAAACAAAACAGATAAATGGAGGGGCAAAAAAGAGAGAGACAAATAATAAAACAAATCCTTAACTACAGAGAACAAACAGGGTTGCTGGAGGGGAGATGGGCGGTTAAATGAGTGATGGGTATTCAGCAGGGCACTTGAGATGATCACTGGATGTTGTGCACAAGCGTCCAATTACTAAATTCTACTCCTGAAACTAATATTATTTAAATAAAAACTTGAAACTAAAACAAAAACAAAAAAATAAACAATATAAAACCTTGGTGGTTATTGTAAGGGCTTTGGCTTTGGTTCTGAGAGAGGTGGGAAGCCTCTGGAAGGCTTTGACAGGAGGTGTTCACATTTCAACCAGGTCCAGCTGGTTGCTGTGTTGATCAAGTAGCAAAGAGGTGGAGGCAAAGGCGAAACAAGACAGCATTTAGGAGACTATTTCAATAACCCAAGCTGAGTTGAATGGGGGCACTCCAACCAGTCTGGTAGAAGCAAGAGGAGCGGCTGGATTTTGTTTTAATTTGCAGAGCCAGTAGGATTGACAGATTGTGGGTGTGAAGAAAAGAATAATCAGAGTTGACCTCACGTTCACAGACCTGCGCAGCTGTTGGAATGAGCTGCTGGGATGGGGAAGGGTCCACCGTTGTGTGAGCCGGGGGTGAGGCAGAGACTGGAGCTGGTACAGGATCCACGCCGCTGTCGGGGAGTACCTGCAGCCCCGTGCCTCAAAGAAATAGCAGGAAAACTCCCGCTCCCAGAGTGCCCCGCGCGCCGGCCCGCGCGCCCAGGGGGCGGGGCCTGCGCGCGCGTGCGCCGAGGCGAAACGGGCTGGCGGGTCCTGCGAGGCGGTCCCTTCGAGCGGGGTAGTTTGTTCCGTGAAGAGATTGAGGACGGTTAGGCGCTCTCGGCCACCTTCCCTTTCCCGGTAAGTGCGGCGGCGGTGGCGGTTGGCGCCGCCAGGTGAGGGACAGCCTCCAGAGGAGGGTGCTGGCGCGCCTGGCGGCCCCGTCTGAAACATTTCAAGCTCGCGGCCGTCGCCCCTCGGGGGCTGGCGGTCGCCTCGGTGAGGCGGTGGGTGTAAGCTCGGTGTTCGCGGGCCCGGCCCGGCCGCCGGGATTTCGCCTTTCTGGTGGGTGTGGAGGCCAGAGTCAGGGGACGGCGCGGGCGGGGAGAGGCGAAGCGCTGGGAGCCGTAAGGGGTCGCGCGGGGCCCTGGGGACGGCCATCCATTCCCGCGCACGCGCGCCAGTTGAGTGAACGATTGGAGCCTCAGGTGCCCTCGAATCCCAAACTCCTGGGGGACCTCGCTCCGAATTTCTGCCCTGGGACCGCTCGGTGTCTGTTGTGGAGCAGGCCCGATTATCAGGCCCCGGAAGACTGGAACTCTTAACGTTTTTGTTTGCCCACGACTTGGAGCGAACTGCTGGAGATAACGATTGGTGATGCCCACGCCTGTTTCCGGCGGGAAGTTACGGTGCTTGTGGCAGTTCGGTCCTTCAGCGTGAGATGCGATCGCTTATTGCACGCAGAGCTGGAGGAGGAGTCCTGCAGGTCCCTCTCGGAGGCGCGCGATGTGGCGACACTGCTGAGTGCAGAGACCGAGGACTCCTTGGCTCGAGTTCTGCGTAGCTCCGCGTGTGCAGAGCGAATTCAGAACCGGAGGCTGTAGCCTAGACTGTCGAGACCGGCTTGCGGTGGGGATCGTACTGTTAGTGGTCGTAGTCCATCCAGAACATGTGCACCAGTCATGAAGAATAGGCTGTTTATCAGGAAAATTTGAAGGGAGTAGAATTTTTTTGGACACACACACACACACACACACACACACGCGCGCACACGGAAACCCAAGTTGCTGAGGAGGAGGAGAGCATTCATTCTAGGCCAAGATAGTGGGTTGAATACGTGTATCTGATCTTACTCCCTCCGGAAATCTCACCAAAGTTACAGTAAAGAGGTTTTTTAAAAGACGTGAATCCAAATGGTGGAGAGAATGGGAAAGAAAACAACAGCAGTAAAATATTGGGGTCTGGAAAGCAAACGTTCTCTGCAAACCTTAGCTCAATTCTAAATAGGCAACAAGAAATACTGTGGAACAAGTCTCTACAGACCACACAGAAACTGGAAGCACCGGACACCTTGGGAACTGCCCATGAAGGAAATGGTCTTGGGGGTGGAGGGAGAGGGCTGAAAGAAAGCTAACTTAGGTGAAATCTGTTCCAGAAGCAATTAGATATCTACTCCTTCCCTGTTTCACATTTTTGGGTGACTGCCTTTCTCCTATTAGAAGTCAGGAGGCTATTCTCTCGAGAACATAAAACAGGATCTTTGAACCAGGGGACCCCAGTCACACTTAATTATGGGGCTACATTTATGAAAGCAGGGACACTGAAGGCTGAGGTCCTTTACCCTCCTTCTCCCACTCAAATCCCAGACTTTTGTAGCTAGACTAATTCCCCTCAGGTTCAAATAAGAATTTTTCTATACACACATACACACATATGGAAAGACAGAAGATAAGTTGGTCACAGTGGTGGTTGCTTCTGGGAAAGGAAAGGAATTAGGTGGCTGAGGGTGGAGGATGTGGGGAGACTTAACTATTTACATTTTTATTCTTTTCAAATTTTATACCATATGGATATATTACCTATTCAAAAATTAAATGTGTTCCTTAAAAAATATAATTTCAAGTGAATATACCATTTGATAACAGCAGTTCCTCTCCCCTAAATTTATTATAAAGGTTTGTCTACACATGAGAAAATAATGTAAGTACATGCCATTCATCGCAATATTTTAGCACAATATTGTAAACAATCTCAATAATCATTAATAGATAATGGTTGGTGAAATAAATTATGTATGACCCTTCCATGGAATGTTGTGCAGCCATAAAGTACAATGAAAGAAACTCATTGTATAAAGAATAGAGTAAGCACAAAATGTATTTTAAGTGGTGGGGGATTGAGAAAAACATCATGAGTTTATTTTTTAAAAAGGAGGGGTATGTGTTTATGCATAAAATATATGGAAGGATATGTAAAAAGCAGGTAATATTAGCTGCCTTTGGAGAAGGGATTGGGGTAACAAGGCAAAAGCGGAGTGAGGGAGGCTTTTCACTGTGTATTTTTGGTACCCTTGAACTTTGAACCCTCTTGTTATTCCGTGAAAGAATAAATGTTATAGGCAAAAATAGATGAACAATGGGAACGCCTGATGTTAGTAATATCCTAAACAATAAAAGATCTCTTAAAATAGGAAGGAGTGCTGCATAACAATACCCAGATCTCAGTGGCTTACCATTCATGCTCTTGGTTCTTCAGTGGCTTAAACCTTGGCTGGCAGGACTCCAGACTTGTGTTTTGTGTTCATATCTGCAACGTGTATCTTCGATCTGGGACCCAGGCTGAAAAAGCAGAAATACCTGGAACATGCTTTTCTGATAGCTGAGGGTGGTAGTTCAAGGGGGCCTTCTTGAAATTTGTGGTGTTTTCTGCTCAGAAGTGACACATTGAAACTTTTACATATATTCTGTTAGTTAAAGCAGTGACACATAGTAAAGCCCCAAACCTGTAGGGTAGAAATGTATGTACATTCTCCTTACTGGGAGTCTCTGCAAAGTATATATCCACACCCTCTTTTAGGGTGTGGATATATATTAGGGTGTGGATATATACTTTTGTTGCAGGGTAAGAGGAGGAGTTGGGAAAGATGATGATGAAAGAATGGGTTAATAGATACTGTGAAATTAAATCGAAGATAATTGGTTGAGAATAAAGATGCTTGGAAAAAAAGATATGCATATATGCCAAGATAAAACATTCTACTTTGGTAAGAATTTTCTTACGGTTTCCACGTCAAGGTATCATATTGGCTTTTCTTACGGAGCATCTGCCATCCCCACACCTGGCCCTATAACCCAATTCTGAGTGCCCATGGTTTTAGGAAGCTTGAAAATAAGTAATAAAATAATGCACCTGTAAAGGCACTAATTCTTAGACAAGGAGTTCTAAATGTGTTTATTTCAGCTACTAAATGTGTTCCTTCATAGTTCTTATGTCATATCCATGTCTGCCAACCCACCTTTCACAACAGAATCTTCTTTTCAGGGAGATGTCCTTTGCTTCTCAGATGTAATGCACTTTAAGTTTGTTATTCAACAGTGAAAATGAGTCATACAGAGGTAATACATATTTTCATACGTTCTGCATCTTCAGGGTTCCTTTTTGTTTTTTAAATCATGTGGCTCCAGAGTAATTTTCTTATTTTCAGCTTGTACTGTGAGAGACAGTATAGCATTAGTGGTTAAACGGAAGGACTTTTAGAGCAAACTGCTTGAGTTTGAATCCTAGCTAGTGGCTATATAACTTTGGGCACATTACTTAACCTGCTGTGCCTCTGGTTTCTCATCTATAAAAGGAGGTGATGATAGTACTTGCTTCACAGAATTATTAGGAAGGTTAAATAAGTTAATACATATAAAGCACTTATAATAGTACCTGACACACAATAAGTACTTCAATATTAGCTGTTGTAAATATTGCTTTTTATTTAGAGGCCATGTGAATTGTGGTTCTCACAGAACAAACATATAGTTATTTAGTTGTCTGAATAGGCAAGGAAGTAATTTTTGATCCCTTTATTCTCTTGAATTCCAGGTTAAATTAAAAATACCTTTTGGAAATAAATTACTAGATGCTGTTTGTTTGGTACCTAACAAGAGCTTTACATATGGAATAATTCTTACACATGGAGCGTCAGGAGATATGAACCTTCCTCATTTGATGTCACTGGCATCCCATCTTGCATCTCATGGGTTTTTTTGCCTGAGATTTACCTGTAAAGGCCTTAATATTGTACATAGAATTAAGGCATATAAATCAGTTTTGGTAAGAAAATTTCTTTATACTTACTTAGAATTTTGTTTTAAAATTCTTAATACATTTAAGACAAATTCTATTAGCAGCCATTTGGTTTATTTTCAAAAGCTTTTAATGAATATTCTTAGAAATTCACCAGTACATGACAGGTGTATAGTAGTCAGATTTCTCTTTTTGCTCTCAGTTTCCATGGAGATCAATGCTCACATCATAAATGTTCTCTCATGGTACTACCAAGGAAACTGTTTATGATGTAATTTTCTTAATGGTATTATTTGACTACAGAATATAGATCTGGATATTAGCCTATTATACTATGAATGTACAAATGTAGCACAGTTTTCAAACTGAAATCCCTGGATAACACAAATTTGACATTTTTAAAATCCAGATTATTTCATCTTGCTAAGTTTTTCAGGGCTTTAAATCAGATTTTAGTACTGTTCTGTATTAGTTGGAAGCTTTTACTGGCTGCTTTTTTTTTTTATGCTTTAAAAATATTTTAGTACTTTTTTTAGGGAGGCAAACTGATTTTTTTTTCCTCATTTATTTGCCTGTATTAACCCAGCTGTGATTTGATAGTGACAGCATGATCAGAAGAGCAAAGAACTGGTTACCTCTTTCAAGATGAATCCCTTGAGATTTTATGGTTATTTGCAAACAGTTTTATACATTTCACTAATGATGAGAAATACATGTTGGTTTTCCAGTGGAGTACTTCATAGGAGAGGAACTGATAATTTTTTTGGTTGGTTTTTCTAGAATTACCTAAAGACCTCAGGAGAATACAGACTGGCAGGCGTTTTCCTTGGTGGTAAGTTGCAATACTTGCTTTTAAATCTACTCATATTAATATAGGAACAAGTGATCAGGAATTAAAATTAATTGATGATAGGAAGCTAATTTAAGAATTTTTTGTTTTGTTTTGGTAAGTTACTTTCTTGTATAACATTGAGACACTTGATATGTTTAAAGCAAATTTAAACCTAATACAAATGTACTGTAAGCCAAAGACCATTCCTTGTATTTATATCCCTGAGTCACTGTCTCTCAAATGATTCTTTTGTCCTTACCTCAAGTATTCTTCAAAAACAAAAAATCCCCCACCCCTTTTTGTTTGACTTGAGATCAATTTTTAGCATTTGATGAAGCTATAGATGTCCATTATGGGTATATTACAACTTGTTAATTGCCACCTTTTAGAGTTAAGTGATAGAGTTATGATGGATGAACAGTGAATGAAATCTAATTTTCCATATTATTACCACTTCTATACCTGAATGTTTATATTTCAAACTGAACTTAATTCTAATTGATTTTAGGTCGTTCAATGGGCTCAAGAGCAGCTGCTTCTGTATTGTGCCATATTGAGCCAGATGATGCTGATGATTTTGTTCGAGGTCTCATTTGTATTTCTTACCCACTGCACCATCCAAAGCAGCAACATAAACTTAGGGATGAAGATCTCTATCGTATCAAAGATCCTGTCTTGTTTGTGTCAGGTTCAGCAGATGAAATGTGTGAAAAGGTGAATTATAACTTGATGTTTGCATAAATGAGAGAGAATGAAAGACAGTGTCTTGGGAACGAGATATTATCTGCAACTTTCAGTCTCTTTAAAAGGTGATGATTAGACTAATGCTAGCATCGTGACGTAGGTACCTGTTACTTTGGAGAACTGAAAAATCGAAGCATCTGGACAATTCATCTCCCTGCAAAGAGTTGCTAAGTGGATTGACTCTTATTGGGGAATAAGGGATTAATGTCTGAATCTTGTGATTTGGGGATTTGTATTAGACCGTACATTTGGTTTATTATTTTAACATTTAAACGGATTCTTCAGTTTGTTACAAAATTTCCTTGAGAAAGAGTAACTTGTTCATTTACTATATATTGCCAGTAATGAATGCTTGAAATGTTCTATGATATTGCTATATTTGAGAGATGTGGACTACCACTTCGGTGGACATTTCTTTGCATATTCCATTGCCTTGAAAGTTGTCTGTAGAGTAAGTATTTAGTGAATGGATGCCAGTATAGGTGGTATAGGGAGCTAGAGGATCTTTATTAGACCCTAAAAGAGCATTAGTCTAGCATCCTCTTCTTTTTTTCTTTTAGAATTTGTTGGAGAAAGTGGCACAGAAAATGCAAGCTCCCAATAAAATCCACTGGATTGAGAAGGCAAATCATTCCATGGCAGTGAAAGGACGGTCGACAAATGATGTTTTCAAAGAAATAAATACACAGATTTTGTTTTGGATCCAGGAAATCACTGAAATGGACAAGAAATAATTGCATTTAGCTTAAAGCTACGTTATTTTGAATACAAATACAGTTCATTTGATAAAGAACAGCAGACTTCTCAGCATTATGAGATATTTCAGATGAATTTAATGTTCTTTAATGTTTCCCCATTTTTAAAACATGTTTTAATTGTGAAATTAATGTCCTTTATAAAATATCTTTTGAAAACACTGTTATAGTTGTATAAAGATGATGTACAAATATTGAAGGTGGTCTAAATATAATTTATTTTCATTAATATAGTTAAGTTTTGAAAAAATTAAACATTTGAATTTTGTTATAGTGGAACTTTTGTCTTATTTCCTATGCAACTGCAAAAGTACTCTAATTTTGTAGAGCGATGTCTTTAAAAAAGGAAAACAACAGTTTACTGTGGTAAATTTAGTCAGTTTAATAGAATGTATGCATTCATTCACCTAATATTTTAATCTCAAGAGATAGGAAGGAAGACACATTTTCAAATATGGGGACTCTGCACATTGTTTTTGGAATGAAGTAACTTTCATTCAACAAATGTTTCTTGAAGGCCTATTACAGGCAAAGCCTGATTAGGTTTATGAAGATGAGTAAATACTTAAAAGCCTAAATATAATGGAGGAACTTGATGTCTAGACCTCTCTCTGTTTAAGGAGAGAATGAAATAAGGACTATATAGTGGAACTAACGTCTGTGCTTTTATCTAGGCAGAGTTAGGGTACCTAATTTTGGCTCAGAAAATTCAGTTAATACTTGGGCTGGACTTGAGCGGGATTGAGTTATATGATAAAAACATAGTGTCTGGCGCTCCTGTGTGCCTCAGTTGTTGAGCATCTGCCTTCGGGTCAGGTCACGATGCCAGAGTCCTGGGATCGAGGCCCACATCGGGCTGCCTGCTCGGCGGGAGGCCTACTTCTCTCTCTCTCACTCCCCCAGCTTGTGTTCTCTCTCTCGTTGTGTCTCTGTCAAATAAATAAAATCTTAAGAAAAATAAAATAACAAACAGTGTATTTCCCACAAAGGGCACAAAATGTGATGGGGCTGACATATAAGTTTGTAGGAAAAGGTAGTTTTCTTTTTTTTTTTTTTTTTAAGATGTTATTTATTTGACAGAAACACAGCCAGGGAGGGTACACAAGCAGGGGGAGTGAGAGGGAGAAGCAGGCTTCCCGCCGAGCAGGGAGACCGATGCGGGGCTCGATCCCGGGACTCTGGGATCATGACCTAAGCTGAAGGCAGACATTTAACGACTGAACCACCCAGGCACCCGGGAAGGGTAGTTTTCTATGGTAAGATATTAACTCTTTTTCCTGGCTTCTCTACTGCTCCATTATTAGATGCTTCAGACAACCTCGGGGTGGCCTGAGCAGCTTGTAGATTTTTGAGGTCCCTCATTCTTCCTTCTCTGATGGAGTCAATGAATTTTAATTGTTAGTTTTTCTAAGTAGTGCATAAAGAACAGAAGCCTAGATAACAATGTCCAAATTTTTTTTATATTATAGAATGAACTATGAAATCAAATTTTCTGCATCACTCAGTGTATAATAGTTACTTTTTGGCTTAATGTGTCAAACAAGGCCTAAATTTTTAAAAATAGTATATAATCATTGACTAACATACAGAACTTTAAAACACTACTGATGTCAAAATATAAATACATTAAAAAAAATCCAGAGCTGACAAATACAATCATGGTGTATAAACTAGTAAAAATCAATTGAGAAATATGAACACTGTAAATCAGAAATAAAACTAATGGGAAAGTGAAAAGGAAAACTTACAGAGCAGACCATAATATAAAACTACAATGAAGGAATAGATTTAAAAGGTTACTAACTAGGTTATATAGTTAAAATATTCAAGTTTGCAAATTAAACTATAGGCATGATGTAGATGACCAAAGATATTATATCAAATATAGAGATCTAGAGGGTCATTTAAAGTTGATTTTTTGTTTTTCCCGAGTGGCCTATAAGAAACTTCCTGATTGATTGATGAAAAGGCTGGTCATTTGAGAACTGTGTACCTAGTCAGGGGTGGGGATCCTATAACTCCTAGAGAGATATGAGTAATCTGTTAAGGCTGAAATAAACATTTGTGAAAAGGTCCCAGTGGCTTTTCACAGATTTGCCACATCTTGCAGGGAAAATGTGCAGCCCCTTCAAGTTTGAGATTATGGTCAAAGAGCTGGCCTGGCCCCTCCTCTGGTATGCCTCTGGTAATGGCACAACCAGTACCTAGACCAATAATTCTCAGCTAGTGATTTTCCTCTGTTAGGGACATTTGACAGCTTCTGGAAACTTGGTTGGCACAATTGGGGTGGCAGTGGTACTGGCATCTGAGAGGTGGAGGAAAGGGATGCTGCTAGCAGCCGGCCAGCCATAACAAGGAAGTCTCTGATCCAAAATGCCAGTGTCCCGGTTGACAACCTTGTCCTACACAAACCTTAGCTGTGGGGATATCTTGAAATCCTTTCTTCCTCAGCATTAGTTTTTCTACCCCCCTTCCAAAACTATTTGCATCCTTTTAGTTGCCAAACCCTGGGTTTTCAGTCTCAAAGTTTGATTTTATCCCCTCTCCTGTTTACACTGCAATCACTCTTAATGTAGGCCTTTACCAATTCTCATCTGCATAATTACAGTAACCTCATGGATTTTCATCTTTTGTGGTCTCCTTGCTTCAACAAACCAATTGACACCCTCAACTCTAAAACTTGATGGATCTCCGAAAGTAGCTATTAAGGCCAAAGCCGTGATTACCAAGACAGCATGGTACTGGCATAAAAACAGAGAAACAGACCAATGGAACAGAGTGGAGAGCCCACATATGGACCCACAAATCTATGGTCAAATCATCTTTGACAAAGCAGGAAAAAATATCCAGTAGAAAAAGGACAGTCTCTTCAATAAATGGTGCTGGGAAAATTGGACAGCCACATATAGAAGAATGAAACTAGACCATTCGCTTACACCACACACAAAGGCAAACTCGAAATGGATGAAAGACCTCAACGTGAGGCAGGAATCCATCAAAATCCTGGAAGAGAACATAGGCAGTAACCTCTTTGACATCGGCCACAGCAAC